>WBMZ01012713.1:0-16741 GCA_013400975.1 Atrichornis clamosus
GGCTCAAACCATAACACACACTTTAGTGGGAAGTGGGCGATGGGAGGGAGTAATAAAACTTAGCTGTATCTGTTGCAGGTCATTTTTGTAACATGGACACATGATGAAAAAGCCACAAGTTATCGCATCTTTGTGTCTTTCCCATTCGTCATACTTGGTACCCTGTCACAGAAGTTTGAAAGTGAACCGTCAGGAGAAAATGAACCCCACTCATTTACCTTAATTCAGGTTGGAGTTACAATTTACTACAGAGATTACAATAAATGCAGTGATACAGAGAAAACTGGCTTAAAGCCACAGAGTACAACCTGGCACTGTGTTGGTCAGGATGATGGTCACAGTCCTGTCAAGTGAAGGCTGCAGTCCTCTCGAAAGCAGTGGTCCTGTGGAAGTTCTGGTCNCAAGTCCCCAAACCCAAAGATTATATGTGCTCAGGTGGAAATGATCAGTACCTCCCCTGAGGTGGGGAGTTTCACAGTGGAGTTGTGTAATCCTGTGAGTCCTGGTATGTTTTGGGAGCTGCCTGTCCTTCTGGTGCCATTGAGTGGATTATGGCCCATTAACAGAGATAACCCCTCAGGATGGCTGTGACTGTGCTGGTGCTTCCCTAGAGGGAGTTATCACAGCTGAGTCATTTGTGTAGAAAAAGAAACACTGCCCTGCCTCACAGGGTTTGCCTCTTTTTCCTTATCTCATTTAACACTCAGCTTGTAGCCTGAGGTATTTGGTGTGCACTGGGCAGCATTAACAGTTCATCAGAAAGGATGTAGAGGGAAATAGAGTACACAGTCTGGTTACACCCATACAGCGCTAAACTGGCACCCTACTCGTGTAACCAGGACAAGAAGCAAATTAGGTTTGTTTTGACAGGATTTGTTCTTGACCAGCCATTCTTGACTATTACTCATCTCCCTGTTTCTTTGTCTGTGTTTACTAGTTGTCAGTTTGACAGTTTTTTCCAGTAGTTTTTTTTATTTGAGGGGTTTTCAGTAGTTCCTTGGATTTCTGCTCTGTAAATTTTAAAAGGCAGGTGAGTTTTTTTGTCCTTTAGTAGTCACCTTACATCACAAGTTTTCAAAATGTCTATTAAAGGGTTATGCCATTAGTGCATACCTACCTTCTTCAGTGATCTGGGATTTACAGGCTTCTACTAGGAAATACAGTTCTCCATTCTTTACTTGGCTTCCTATTTATTAGCTTACTAGTTTACTTCTGCCAGCATGTCTGCAGTTGCAGCATTGCAGAAGGGTAACAAAAGAAAATACAGCAGAGTGCAGTAGACAACTGTATGTTGTTGTATTATTTATTTCTAGTCAAGAAAGAATGAGTTAAAATTCATGAGAAGCAGGACACTGGGGTCAGACTTTGCTCAGCAGAATTTTGCATTCTATATAGTTGTTCACCAATTTTGTCAGCAACTGCTACTTACCAAGCCAGCCATTGTATCCTTTATTTTGCCACTTCATTTCTTGGTGAGAATTTTTTTGAAGGTGAAATTCCTGATGTTTTGTATCAAGGATGTATAAAAAGCCCCACCAAAACCCAAACCAGAAAGAGACATTACAGGTCAGGCATCAGACACCTCAGAGTCCTTGCACTGTAGAAAAATCATGAATGCAACTGCATGATTACGTGT
Source organism: Atrichornis clamosus (assembly GCA_013400975.1). Classification (NCBI taxonomy): domain Eukaryota; kingdom Metazoa; phylum Chordata; class Aves; order Passeriformes; family Menuridae; genus Atrichornis; species Atrichornis clamosus. The sequence continues at coordinate 1,637 of WBMZ01012713.1, forward strand.
ATATTCAGCTGCACAAGTCTGAGTTTTCTGACTAATCAATACTCTTAAGTAAGGATCCAGTTGGCTGTTAAAATACTTTGTATGCAACTGATTCACCTGCAAGTTGAGAACATAACTGTAAGATGGAAAATAGTTGTCTGTGCAACTAGTATCCTTGTGTCCAAACTGATATGTAATGGTTCAGAAGTTATTTTAACACAAAGTGGAGAGTGGCACCAGCACGTTTAGCAACTTGGTCAGTGGTAAGAGTGCTGTGTAAAATCTCTGATAACTTCTGCTGTAGCGTTTTCCAACCTATGGACTGTTAAGATCAGACCAAAACACCTACAATTAAGCTCAAGAGTTCCTAGACCCTCAGCCAGGTAGTTAAGAAGTCTGGCTCCAATTTTTCAGTTTCATGCCTTTATTCTGTCTCGTTGAACTCTTGATAGTTCTACACAAATGCATAAATTAGTTTCCAAGAACCTAGAAGAAACTAGGTTTTTGAGAGATACTGTGAGATATTCACGATTTTGATTTCAGAAAAAGGAAAAATTACAAATTTCATTCAGCTCTGAAACCAAACATTGTTATTAACAAAAAATCCTTGCAGATTAATTAGTACTGCTTATAATATAAAAGAATAAGCAAGCCTGCTTGTTGCAAAAAAAACCCCAGATGAGTACATATAGCTAGGCAGACAGTTCAGTTTTGAATATTGATTTCATCCTCGTTTTTGTATTCACCAAAGTCCCTTTAGAGAAATTCTTTTGACACTTTATTTATCTGCAGTGCAGTCTACTTTCGTCTATTAAATAAATACTATTTTGGGGATTTTTTCCCCCCAAAAATCACAGTCATCCATGTCGGAGTGAAATGTGAATCTTACAATAATTTCAGATTAATAATATTGGAAAGACCAGTTAACTGATAAACTGTGGCTGTTCTGATTGCTTTCAAATCTCAGTTCTTTCACTCTAGGCTTCCTTGTATTACCTAAAAAAAAGTAGCCATAAGTGAAAGAAGGCATGAAGGGTAGTAGCTCTTAATGAAAATTTTCTTGAGAAATTATGTAAGACTGAATTAATCTCCCGGGTGTTTGAAGCAAATTGTACCGCTTTTCCTAGACAAGAAAACCAGCTCTTCTGTGTAAAAAAAAAACTAAACATGGATCTCACAAGTAGATTTTCCTTATAAAGTTATATTTGCTCTCTGTGACCCTCTAGTCACTCATGTATATACTGTCTTTAAAGTGGGGGATGTTTTTGTGCATGTGTAGCACACAGACTATTCTGAGGGTAGTCCTTTTCAAGTGATATTTCTGATATAACTGTTACAATTCTTACTTTTAAAATACTATGTGCTAAAGTGAATTTGGAATGATGATTAAGCTGCTTGTTGCATACAAATTAAATTGTTGGGTTTTTTTACAAGAGGGTCTGTGACTGTATAAAATACCATACAACATTACTGCTTATTAATAATAGATTTAGGTGGTTATCCAAGGTACAGTATTCCTCCTTTTTCCAATTGAGGTGGGAGACTGATGCACTGGCTCGTGTGAGAAGCATGTGTGTTAAGCAAATGACACAATGAGAGAGGAATTGCAGTTAAAACATGTCTGTATCTGTAAAAGTGTAACTATTGTCCTGAGTGCAGCAAAGCTCCCAGGGCAGTGAAGCATTATACTTTCTTGCTTTTTTTGTGACCTTATTCTCCACATGGCACTGAAGCTCATGGCTGGGACAAGGCAAGAGTTTCTGATGTGTGAGGTCTCAGAGTCTAAGAGGAAGGTTAGGAGTGCTTGCAAATCCCCAGGGCGTGGGAGGGGCAGCATGGTACTGAATGGTCTGGCCACATATGAGGTTGCCGTATTGACACCATCTGGTTGCTGCTTTTATGGTACAGAGGAAAGAATTTTAGCTGGAAATGGCAGTTTCAATTACTTGGAGACAAACACCAATCTTGAATTGATAAAATCTGCAAGCAGTGGGAAGACATAGTGGGGCAAGACTTCAATTCCCTCACACTGCTCCTATCTGCAGCCTCACCAGTTTCACAGGACAGCAAATCTGAATGGCATTGCCCCCCAAAAAGGAAACCAGACCAAACTAAAGTCACACAAAAATACATTGACAAGTTGTTTCCTTATGGTTTTAAATGTGACTGTCATCTAAATTCTGGTTTTATTCAAGTAAGTGTCTAAAAAGCTTCTTGGCTTGCACTAGCTCCTGCAAGCAGCATTGCCATATCAACACAGAAAGCATACCAGGTGCAAAACCCACCCAAATTTTATATAACCAATTTATTATCCATGGAGATGATTCGGCTGAGCTGTGTGTTACTGTGGAGACCTTATTAGCAATTTTAAGCTGGATTTGGTATATCCATGTCAGCTGCAGATGCAGCAGTAACTGCAAGGAAGAATACCCTGAGGGAGAGATGATGGGATTTTTCATTTTCCTTAATCTTAAATGCAGTTTTGTCAAGCTTCTTAATGAATGTTTAACTTCAGTTCTCCCTGATGCTGAGGAAGAGTGTATTTTGTAACAGTGTTTGTGTCCCCATGAAGTCTGGAATTTCACATGAACAGGTTGCTGTGCTCTTGGTGACAAGCTGCTGCTGCCTCACCTCTGCATCTCTCTATGCATTCCTGCACATTCCTGTTCTCCTGCAGCTGTGCTGATGAAGAATACTGTGTATTGCACCATACTTTAACCATTGTCTGATTTCATATTCCTTATTTCAAAACTGGCAGTGGTCGTATTGCTTATGTTCACAGACATTATTCCTAGTTGCAGAAGACTGCCCAAGAACCTTTCTGAATTACCGTCTAAAATGTACCTAGGGAAGAAGGTGACCTATTTTGACTCTCCAGAGGATACTTGCAGCCTTTTCACTAGGACTATTCTTTGCTTCTTAAAGAGAAAGTTACCTTAGGCTGCCTGTAGTACTTCACTGAAGGTAAATTTACTTGCTTTGTACATAGGCAGGTATAATCTGTAAACTTTTGACCAATTTTTAGAGACACATACAGATAGGAATCCGTGTTCAAAATGTGCAATCTGCCAGATTTGTATGGGGAGGGAGGCAGACCCTACTTCAACTTTTAATTGATTTTCTGTGTTTCCAAACAGCTTTAGATTCAGCTTTAGTGGGCGTGTGTTTCCTAAGATTGTACCTTGGTATGACCACCTCCATTATCTAGTGTGCTGATGGGACTGAATTGCTGGTTGCTCATGGAAGTGCTCATTCTGTATGGTTCTGTAGACTCTAACTGGGTAGTAGCCATTCTACGTGAGTCCCTTGTTTGCTAGTGTCTATGGTTCTGTATTATGTAGTAGTGAAAGGGTAAATCCTGCTACCTTTTCTGGCAAGGATTTGCTCTGCCATCTTTTAGATGAAATTTTGAATATGAAAATATCCTTGTCCCAGTATGACAGATCATGCTTTTTTGCGTAATCTTTGCCTTTCTGGAGAATCACACCTAGACTTAGATTGTAAGTGCAGAGTAGTTCCTAGCTGGCAAAGGGCCTCCTCCTTAGCTGTGCAGCTGACAGATGATTATTGAAAATCTTTTACCAAATACAGCCTTAAACTTGGCATTGACAAACTAGCATTTAGTATTGTGACTGACAGCCTCAAAATTAATTTTCAACAAGGTGCTCTTCCCCACACAACCCAAAAGTTTGGGGAGAGTTTTAGTAAGATTGTCTAAGAGCAGTAAAGTATCTGCCTCAGCCTTTGCAATTGAGAACCTGAATTTTGGTTGAATTTTATGAGTTGCCTCACCAATCCAGCTGCCAGTTTTATTTAAAGCCTGACAAATTTACATCTTTCAGAAAAGTTTCTTCTCCAGTTTAAAGATTTTGGAATCAGATATCAAGAGACTGCACATAAGATCTGCATGAACAGTTGTCTTTGCAGTTACTCCATTCAAAATCAACAAAACTGAGTCTGCAGTGGGTGAAATTAACTTTGAGGTCTGTAGCACAATTGACACAACTGTCTTTTTTAACAATACTGTTAAAATTCTTACTGACACTCTTCTTCCTGTCTGCCCTTTCCTTGGTGTTATGTTCAACTTCTATCACCACAGGGTGAGTGGTCCCTTAGGTGGTCAGCTATAGTTTTGGGTGGGTGGTGTTGGTATAAGCAAGCTGTCAGCATGCATGTACCATGTGGAGGACAGTCATAGTGCACATTTCTTCCCTTTTGCTGAGGAATGTGTGATGCTTCTGGTATCTCCTTCCCGCTGAAGCCTGAGATGGGCTTGCACCACAGTTTACAACCAGGCTCATTTTTATTGGTCTGTCATTTAACATCAGAACTTTTCTGTATGTTGGGTAGCTGGTCTTTGTTCCCTTTGCTGTCCCTAAGAAAAATACTCTTCCTAGAGCCCAGGTTTTCAATGACTTCAATTGATGGCAAGAGGGTTCCTTATAGCCACAGGACCTCCACTGTAATACCGTGCCCCACTCCCGTGTATAGAGCTTATACTCCTTTGCACTTCATGAGGCTGCTGTTGTCACACCATGCTTTTTTTTTTTTTTTTTAAGGCACATGACATCATTATGATAGGGTCATAACTGTTTAACTCTGTGCAGTCTAACTGGTTGTCACTACCAACTATATAAAAATTATGGTTATGCCACGTGATTATTGAAAGATACTTAAAAGTAAAACCAAATAGGTAGTAGGCATCTAGGCTTTTATAGCTAACACAGCAAGAACAAATCTCTGTGCAAGCCAAGACATACTCAGACAAAGCCTTACAAGCCCCAAGGCCTTTCAGAGTCATTAGGACACATATTACTAGCAATGGTGATACTGTAGTCACAAGGCTACAGAGTGACAATACAAATACATGCAATGCATATTTCATACAATGAGTAATTTGTTGTATAACAGTTTTAAACAATTTCTAGCAGTTAGGAGCTCTTTTAAATGAATATGACAGCCAACTGTGAAGCAATTAAAGGCCTGATGAAGGTAGGGAATAACAGAACGGCTCAAAAACTCTGCCATTTTCCAACTTGTAACACAACTTCAAAGGCAGAAGAGATTTGCATCATCAAAGTTATGTTTTTATTAAACAGGAAGTATCACCACCCCCCACATTGCATATAAAAAGAAGTACATCTAAAAGGTGTTAATATTGGCTCTAAAGTGATGCACCAAGACAAAAGAATAGAAAACTGAACACCAACAAGCTAGAAATGCTCAAAAGTGGGAGTGCAGAGCATGGGAAGTATGTCACTAGCTTTCAAAAAAAACCCAAACCCAAAACCCAAATGACCCACCTCTAACAAAAGCAGAAAACTGAACACCAACAAGCTAGAAATGCTCAAAAGTGGGAGTGCAGAGCATGGGAAGTATGTCACTAGCTTTCAAAAAAAACCCAAACTGGTAGTAGCTATGCAAACAAAACCATACATATATCTAGTAACTGGTCCATTGCTGCTTGACCTGAGATATGAGAGAGCTGAGAGTCTTAATGCTACAGAAATATAGGTGATAATCGTATTTACATGTAATTTTGTCATGCTGTTTCCATTCTTATGGTTGAAGTCTAATGTTAGAACTTCATGGGATTTCTTTGGTTTTACTCTTTAGTTTGTCTGCAACTGTAATTGAGTTCAAATGTAATCATTCTGGGCATTATTCTTTGGAAAAAATGCATCCAGACCAGAAGTGTTTTGTGCCATGTTGAAGACTTTAACATGTGATCAGTGTTTCTAGGATTTTGACTGAAGTTACGTTCTGCAATATGAGTCTATTTTAATGTTTTCAGATGGAACAGAGAAAGCTTTGCAGTGGTAAGCAGACTCTGAAGTGTCATACTCATATGAGTCCTACATTTTCTAATTCCAAGTAGCCCTATCTTTTTAATACCCTACAGGGACTAAAAGTGTTGTTGATGGGTTTATGTGTATATCTTCATTCATGGTTATTTGCAGCATCTTAATCTTCCTTATGTTTTTTGTGACTTATTTTCAGCTGTAGTCTTTTCACAAGTGTCTTAAACCAAAATTAAATTGCTGTGTCTCTAGTGAAAGTAATCTTAAGTGTGTCCTGTGTAATCCTAGGCTTAATTTCTCTTTATATACTGAAATATATAGATGCTATAAGTGTGTGGGAAAGAAACCAGAGGCAGTGGAATGAAGAGATTAAAGATGGTGTAGTCATGAGTAGGAATTTTCTGTTAAGTAGCTGGGAAATTTTCTGTGCTTCTTATGCTAAGTTTTCTTGATATAAAATAGGAAAAACACCTTTGTTATAAGGATCCCTGGGCTTCAGAGTACAGGAACAAACCCAGTACTTCATAGAATACCATTTCCCTCTTTCTATATGCATGTGTACTCTCAAAGTTGCCACATTCTCAAGTAATTGGTTTGTTTTCATTATGCTGATTACAAGCTCTCAGGATGTTGGGGGTTTTTCCTCCCTAGCCTTCATAATCAGGGTTTCTACACCTGTTGTGAAACCTAAATCTTTCATCATCTTCAGCATACAGAAGTTGTGAATTATTTTCCTTCTGTTGTATCTTTCTTGTTGTTATTGAAGACCAGAATTTTCTTTCTGAAATGAATACAACCATTTAAACTAGGGTCTGAGAGCAGATAGGGCATATTGTTAAAATTTTCATTCTCTGAATGAAAATTTTCAAGTGAAACCGTGCCTGCTGGGAGATGCTCTGTTATTATTATAGGACAATTTTTTACTCAATATTACATTAAACCTGTAATAGTGGATCAACTAACAGATACTGTAGGAAAGAACTTAACACCATGGGCTAGGGGATGAAGGGAGAGTGAGCCATGTGTTTCTTCTTTACCTTCAGACAAGAATCATCTAACCAGATGCTCTAGAGGAGTCACATTTTAGCCCAAGTGTAAATGGGGCAGATGTACTTTTACAAGACAGTTGGTACTACTTAAAAATAAAAATCACACCTCTCATATCTGAAAAAGTCTAACCCAGAACCCTGGGTTTTGATGTGCCTGTATTCTTTAGGTCAGCTGATGGCCTGTGAATTGACTCTTGATTGTCTACCAGAAAAATTAGACAATTACATATAACAGTTATGTAACTGTCTTCTTTTCTCCAAATACATGGATTCTTTTATGTGGCCACAGTACCTTGACTATGGGTCTGAATAGAAAACAAATTGCAATGGTGAAATTCAATAATATGGTTCTCCATAGCTGTTCAGCTTGTGGAAGGAAGCCTAAAGTCTCTTGACTCTCCTATTCCAACAGGATGAATTGTGAAAGTCTTGCAGGTGATTCATTATGAACTTCTACAGACTGAACTCCTCTGTTCTGACTTCTTAGTGCTCTTGAGACAACAGTGTTAAGTGTTTTGCTGTTTTGACTCATGGTTTTCTTCAGTAAAACCAGAAAACAGAATGCAGCCTATTTATTTTAGAAGGATTTGTTTTATTTATAAACACTTTCTTAAAATATTAATATGAGAACAATATTGGAGAATGTTTTTAACAAAGCAAAACAATACTGAAGCTAACATTTTGTGCATGATTAGATAAATTATGTTTAGGTTTCTGAAATGCTGGCTGTAATATGCAATTTATTTCAAGGAAAGAAAACAGTAATAGCATGACTCCTTTTCTAGTTCAGGTAATAAAAAAAAAGTCTTACTATAAGACCAAGTACTGCTTTTGAAGTTAAAGGCTCCTTCTGAAGTTAAAGACTGATAACTCTAAGCCTTCCTCAGGAATTCCTGTGTTCTTACCATTTTCTTTCACTGTTAATTATAAAAATTTTAAATAAATGTGGCAGAACTTGGTTTTAAAGCTTTGGACACTTGATACTGCATAAAAATGCCCATTTAAATGCTGTGAGATCTGGAAATATGTATAGCAATTTTCCCAAAGATCTTTAAACATAATTAAAACTCAAGTACCATTGTGTACTGACTGTTCTGAGTGATAGGGTTAACAAGGGATTGCTGGGTTGGAAGTTTAAGATAATTCAGTGGAAATATCAGATCCCTCAGTATTACTGAAATAAATTTTAAATCTGTCTTGCAGGTTTTTAATGTTTATGACGTAAGTCTTTTTTCTTGAATATCTCAGTATCAATAAGTGACAAATCAGAAATGACAAATCCTGGAGTTGCCAAGGTAGTCATAAACTTCCTGCCCAAAAATCAGCACCTACCAAGGGAAGCTATCAAAGCCTAAAACAGGAAATATTTTAGTTACCAGTAAAAGCCAAAGAGTTTTGGAAGGCTACTAACCTTGAAAATTCTGCATTTCACATTTTGACTGAAAGTGAAGTTTGTGCTTTTCAGGGCAGAAGATACTGAAACAGAGATTCACATTGGCATGGCAGAACCTGACCTTTTATGAGAGACTCTGACAGAGGAAGGGATAGAGCGTGTTTCTAGTGGAAACTGTAAGGGAAGAAGTATATCTCGCTTGAAATCACAGCATTGTGTATCCTTCCCCATTGGCACTTATTTTATGCTACAGTATTTTCTTGTGTATGTAAAAATTCTTATTTTGAGAACAGAATTTTTTGTTGCTGTCCTGCTGCATTCTTTTACATACTGAAATTACCCCGCTGTGTGTGCATACCAGCATCCTGTGAAGCTGTATTAATAGAATCTGTCTGAGAACCATATGCTGTGTTTCAAACTTTTTTTTTTTTTCTGAGAATATAAACGGCTAGAGACCTTATAAAACATGTCTGACAATCAAGAAAAATAAATTCAAACTAACTCTCAGGGGGCATAGTGAAGTGTATTTATTCAAAACTATGTATTATTTGAACCATAAACACTAATAGGGTTTGGAGTTTTTTTAATATGTAGATATTAAGTGTATGAAAAGGAAAGATGTGCAGGCAGCAAAATGGGAAGCAGAAAGATCACTTTTATTTTTATTGAAAATCACAGAATTCAGAGATAGAGAAGGTGTAAGTGATTTGTGTGCATTCATACTTGAAATATAAGGAAAATACTTTTTCACTGACTTTTTTTTGGTCAACAATATTAATTGTTTAAAATTATAAATTATGAACAATAAGAGTGTAAAAATTTTCAATGCTTTCTGCACCTAACAAATTTTGGTTTCTTGAAATAAAAGTTTTATTTCTGTCCTCAAGAACTTAAGTGCAAAATTAAGAACAGATGATTATTGCCATGCAGTTAGAAATGCATTTTCTATGACAGTACAAAACTTTGAAATTCCAGTAATAAGTATCAACTTCTTGGGTAAAGAAGTTTTACTGTGAGTTATAGAACATGAACCAGTGTATCAGCAAGATATTTTTGTAAATACTCAATATATTATTGATATCATTGATTAATGGTTTAGTTTCTCAAAGTCTTGGGAATGTACTGAACCCAGAAACTATCGTAAAAAACCCCCAAAAGAAACAAAACTAAAAAACCAAAACCAAACCAAACCAAAACAAAAAAACCCAAGCCAAAACACAACACCATAAAACAAACAAGCAAAACCCAGGAAATGCTTTAGAAAAATGAAAAATAAATAATATTATATAAAAATTGCCATCAGTGTACTGATGTGTCATTACTATCCAGGAATTTCTCCTTATGAAATCCTTCTGTGACTCTGGTGCCCTTAGATTGCTGGTTTGGGTTGTTTCTGTGCAAAGAAAATTAGTACTTTGCTCTTGAGATTATTTGTTGTGTAGGTGAACTGTATGTCTTTTCAATCTGCCCTGTTTCTTACAACATCACCTAAACTGCACCTGTAGTTGTGGTATTGTGCTCAAAGCTACGAACTATGTGACAGTTTAAGGATTGTTGCTTAGTTGTGCAGCTCTTGAATCGTGTATCCCAAATGCTGGCCAGACATGTTACAAACAATGTCTAGTAAGCCCATGAAAGCTGCTGAGCATCTGAAATGCTTTTTGGCTTCATAATACGCCTAAAGGTCTTCTGTGCAGTCAGCAGCAGTCTTTGAGGTCTCTGCTTCCGAAAGCAATTTGAAGCCAGAGGAATTCTGGTCTTGCAATCATGTCTCTTGTACCTGAGGGAGGCTAGAGCTGACTGCCTCTGTAAATCACATTGGTTCTCCTGCACTTGGTGTTTGCTCTTGTTCTTCTTTTTTCCCTTGACAAATGCTTCTTTGATAAATTCAGTTTGGCAGGCTTGCTTGAGGAAGAGTCTTTGTATTTATCACTCCTTTATATACATTATTTATTTTTCTCAGAATCAACTGCTGGCATCATTCCCAGTCTCCTCAAACTCTGCAGAATTACTCCTGGTAATTTACATCAGTTTTAACTGGTTTTTAGAGTTAATGCTGGGTTCCAGTCATAACCAGCTCTCTGAAAGGAAACTGATTTTTCAAAAGCTGTTGAAAAAATAAGTGATTGGGTAGTGCTGCAGTGTGTGTGTGTTGGAGCACATCTGGTCTGTCTGTGTCTGATTTTGGTGTCCCAATATGAGAAAGGCATTGACAAAGTGGACAGAGTCCAGAAGGGTTTTCCAGGTGATTGCCTGGACGTGAGGAGGGATTGGGAGACTGTGCTCCTTTGTTCTTCTGCAGAGGCTAAGGGAGGTCAGAGGGTGCCGAGTGAACGTTTTCTGCTGCCTAATGAGAGATTTTGAAGGAAGTGGAACTGGACTCTTCACAGACATGCACAACAAAAAGATCAGGGACGCCACACAAATTGCAAGAAGAGCAATTCCAATCAAGTGTAAGAAATATCACAGCAAAGATGATGAGACACGGAAGCAGGGGGCCCAGAAATCAGGGTATAGTTACAGATTTTTAAAAACTAATTTAATAGAATAAAAAATAATCTAAAGATTGCTGTAATCAAGTAGTAACTTTACCTTAAAATTTAGTTTCCTTATAATTTATTTTAATTGATCCTTTTAATTGATCTGTGAGGATCTTTAACAAAGGTATGTGAACAACTTCTAGTTGCAGTACCTATTGTATATTTAGTGGCTAAACGTGCTTGTTGGTTCTGTGATTCATAGAACTTTTCAATTTTTTTCATGAACAATTAGCCGTAGAGAGGTTTTTTAATTCCACTGTAGAATCCATTTTCCTCTCCTTTTATTTTAAGAAAAAAGTTAGCAAGATTTTTTTATTAAGATGGTCCAGTAGCTCTGAAAAGGATTATTTTCTATGGCTGTTTATTTTCAGTTAGGGTTATTAAGATAGTCTTTAAACAAAAAATACCATAGGGATACAGTTGAACACTTTCTTCTAAGGGCAAAATTAAATCATACTCAGAGGAAGAGAGTATGTCTGAAAATATTTTTATATTGTCCCATAAGGATATGGGTCATGTGTTAAAAATTTGTGGATATATTCCAGTCATGCAGGAGTTTCCATGTTGAGAAAATAAAGTGGTAAAAAATTAAATTTCAATATTGAGTGAATGTGATCATATTGAGGAATAGCAGTACAAGAAAACAGTTGAAGTAGATGTTTTAATAACCTTAAAATATGAGTCTACAATTGTATTCCCAGACATTTTTTCCATTTTAATTCTGAACACATACATGGTCTTTCAATCCACAGGACTGAGGGATTATTTATGGCATTCGTATTAATGCTTCATTATACTTAGAGGTTCCATTATGTTTCTGTGCCAGACCACAGAAGATAAATAAGTAAAATTAAAAAAAGATATGTCAAGTCTCATCTCCAGTTGATGTTTACAGTGTCTTGTCATTAAGTTAAATGAAACAGCACTAAGATCAGAAATGGTTGTTGGTTTTTTTCACTTCATTCATCAGGTGGAAAGGAATGTTGGAGTCAGATTTGTGTCCACGACATAATACAGATCCCTTCTGGCATGTCTTGATTGTCTCTCGGGTTGTACACAGTGGTCTTAAATGGAACTAGGGGTTTGAGATTTTTTTGTAATGGAGATGAATCCACAACCATTTGGGGAAAAAGTAAATTAGAATTAGAATTGGGTCTCTATTTCCCCAGGAAATATATAGTCCAAGATCAAAAACTTTCCAGGAAATGTAAGCTTGCAAAAACAAAAAGTTTCTTTCAATCCATTAGAATAAGTCTTGTCACTTTTTGTTGGTTAAAGAGTGATTAGGTTTTTGACTGCCTTTGGATGCTGAGTTCTTCAGCATTTCAAAGATGCCTTTCAAATTAACTTCAAACACCTTTTGAATCTAGAGGGTGTGATAAGTAGTGGAAGGAGGTGGGCTCTTGTTACAGTGATTTGTCAATGAGTGCATCATCATCCAAATTAGTAACCCCCCCAAATTTTATGCAAATTTGATTTCTTCTACATGAATATGTAACTGCTGTGCTAGTTAAGGCTTTGTCCCAATGGCAGCCAACAGTGAATGTCTAGTGAATGTCATTTGCATAAAGTTAGGTGAGAGTCATCCATTTTTATTATGAAATTAAAGATCCTTCAGATATTGTCTATTTGTGTAAAATGTTTTCCTCCTAGTTATTCAGAGAGGAAGCTACTGCCACAATACCATAATTGTCTGATTTGTTTCTGTAGCAATATTCAGTCATCCATGCCATAACCTCTCCAGCCTCTCTGCTGGTCACTCTGTCTCTTCTCACTATCATATAAATGAAACCTAGGCTTGCCCCTGCCAGCTTGACTGACCTCTCCTCTTGTGAGTATCAGAACTGGTTAGTATCATGTGTTAAGTGGCGCACTGGATCTAGGTCATTTCTACCCTTCTGGAATGTGCATGAAGGAAGGATGTACATATAATGTCATGGAACACTTTGCTTCCAGCAGTGTTACAGCACAGTACCTTGAATTGAAACATATATGGGGGCCCCAAATCTTACCAGCATTGCTTCTCAAAGAGTTACTGTTAATAATAATATTGAAACTTGATTTGGAATGATAAAACTTTTAACAGAATTATTTTAAAACAATCTTCTCTTCTTACAGCTGAAACACGTAGAATCTCAACATTTGCAAAGTTACTGTTAAAAAGGGCAGCATCTTTTGCTATGTTGATGTGCATTATTTCAAAATCATTTATACTTAAGCAAAAAAAACCCAAAATCCCACAGCCAGACCCACTGTCTCATACTGAGAGCCCAGCACTGGGCCTTGGACTCTAGAGGTAGCTCATTAGTGCTGAGTAGAGGGGAACAGTCAACTCCCAGGAGGCTACTGACTGTCATTGCTGTAAGAGCACACTGCTCGGACGTGGTCAGTATGGTGTCCAACAAGACCCCCAGGTTCTTCTCTGCAAAGTTGCTTTCCAGTCACTTAGCGACCTGGTGCCAGGAGTCGTGGGCATCCAGCCCCTTTCCACATAGGACTCCCACTTAGATAATTTTGGACTTTGCCTGCTCTGCCTTTGGTGCCTCCAGAGGCTGAGGCCTGCAAATCCTTGGGGCTTGGAGGAGATATAGTCCATCTTTTTCTTCTCACCTCTGATACTTTCCAGGTTGCTGAGTTCCTCTGTGGCACAAGTGATCCAGCAGCCCACATATTGTGAAACTTCCCTGTTATCCTTGCCTCCTAGGAGTCTGGAACTGATGCTGGTATTTCATATCGTTCGAAGAAATGGTACGGATATGTTTAAGACCCAGTACAGGAAATTTCAAGTGTTTTTTGACTTAATGTTGAACCTTCATAAACAATAATTTTGAATTCATCTTTGTAAAATTTGATGACTTTGTTGATTTCAAGACTTTCTCCATTTGTCAGTCTCTGAAATTTTTTAGATTCAATGATTCTTAATTTTCTGACTTGAACTGAAATTTCACAGATGTCACCAAAACCTACAAAATTTTAATTATTTTCTATGCAACTAGAAACAACTGTTGGTCACAATGTTGGTTACTGTGCAGTCTAAGAAGGTTTCTGAATTTAGAGCCCTTTCTTCGAAGGGTAAGTAACAGGCTGCAGGATGAGAGGAAATGTTGCTTATTCCACCACTGTACAGAAGTCCAGGGACTATGAGCTGAGGGGAGATCTACTGTGGTTTGAAAATAAGCTTCCTCATTCATGTAGAATTAAACATCAGCAAATAGTAAATAAACTGAATATATATTAAAGCCTGTTTTCCTGTGGCATCTGACTGAAATTAGGTTCTAATCCTCTAAATCCATTTACTAGGATAGCCTGCAGCTATGAGGAAAAATTAAAGTTCTTGAATGTTATTTGATGAGAAGTTCATGCCTTTAATTCCAGAAACTGGAATAGCTGACCTCTCAGTGGAGGTCAACAGAAACATAATGCCAAATAATAAATCACATCAAGGATGATTATTGCTATTAGCTCCCATTTATAAAAATACAGGCTCACTAACATCATTAGAAATTTTAAAATTAGACATGCCTTTTCAGTAAAAAGATTCAGGGGGCATTTTATTTCAATGCACGAGAAATTAATTGGGTGATTTTACAATGGCATATAAAGATTGTTGATTCTAATGTAAACTAAGAAATCTTGGCTTTTGTAGATCAGTTGTAGTGGTTAATATACTTAAAATTCCAAATACCCATTTTTGCACTCCTCTTAAGTCTGATAGCCCTTTATGTGGATATCCACATTTCTGAATGCACGGCCAGCTTCTGAGAAAATTCTACACTCCTGAGAGACTCTTCAGCGTGTTTTGCAGTCAGTATTATTTTGGAAACCTAAGTTCAAGTACAGTATTTGAGAAATCTTGAAAAAAAAATTAAGAAATCTTGCCTTCTTATATGGCATAAGGAAAGAAGTGCTTCAGGCAAAGTAGGACAACAGGGAAAGACCAGCTTTTGCTTGGGAGGTTTGAGCCATGCAGACATCATATTTGTTTTCTTACAATCAATATGATGTGCATAGAAGTCAGATGCTCATTAATTCAGTCAGTCCATCTAAGCAAAGCTTGTACTATTTGAAGTTATCTGCTCCATTTGTTTGAATATTTTAGTGCTCTTCATGCTATTGAAAATGTCATGTTTTTCCAACAACGGATCACAATGGCCAAAATATCAACCTCCAAGTGTGTTCAGTGCTTTTTGCTTTCCATCAAGCTGTTGCGGTGTTTGCTTTCAGGTGTAATTAATGTATTAGTAATACTCATTATATGTTTCCCAAATGTGAAGGAAAGTACATGTTCAAGAAGCATAAAAATGCAGTATTTTAAAGTTTCTCCATGTGGTGGGTTTGTGTTT
>WBMZ01012715.1:0-15175 GCA_013400975.1 Atrichornis clamosus
GGGATGGAGCGGGATGGAGCGGGGCGCATCCCTCCGGGCGCTTACGGATCCGGTGTCCGACACCCCCTGCTGCAGTCTGCCCCCATCGCTATCTCCCCTGCCCCAGCTGTCCTGGTGTCGCTCCTACCCATCCCAGTAGCCCGCTCCCGAAAATTCCCGGTCGCCACCCCGAGGTCCCGGTTCCCTTCTCTCACCCCCAGCCGAGGGTGTCCTTACCCTGGCCGCGGGGCTCAGCCCCAGAGCGGGGGCAGCCCTCCCTTCCCCTCCAGCTTCCCCTTTCCTTTCACCCCCCCTTTTCTTCAGCCCCTCCTTTCCTCCAGCCCCCCTTTCCCTTCAGCCTCCCCCCCTTCCCCTTCCCTGGGGGTCCCCCATTCCCAGGTTCACGGCGGGGAGGTGGCGGCGGTTTCTGGGCGCCATCGTCCCCACGCTGCCCTTTGGTGCAGCAGCTGGGGGGGCTCACCTTGCCCCCCCCGGATGCACAGGGGGGCCGTGCAGAGCCCTCGGCGGTGCCCGTATCACCCCCCCTGCGCAGCCCCCACTGTCCCAGGGCAGCTCCGCGATGTCACCCGTGTCCCTGCGCCCCCCGCAGGGGACACCGACCCCCTCTGCCCCCCTCGGGCTGCGATGCGGGCACTGAAAAGGGGCAGATGGTGGCCTGAGCACGCAGCATCCCTGCGCCACGCGGGGGCTTGTGTCGCCTCCAGCCCACCTGGCCGGGCATCCTTCCCGCGGGGCACCCGCCAGCACCGTGGGGACCCCCAGGTGCGCCCCCAAGCCGGACCCCTGCGACGGCAGGACAGGTTTGACCGCCCCAAGAGGTGGCACACGGAGAGGTGCCCGTGGCCGTGGCGTGAGGTTGGCACCGTCGTTGCCCTCACTGGGTGCCCGGCTGGGCTGGGGGTGCCCCCGCGCAGGTTTGGGGGGTACCTGGTCACTCAGTGGTGGCTTGTGAGCGCTGCCTGAGGTGGCCCGGCTGGCGGGAGCCTGGTGGCAGACGGACGCGGGGTCCTGCGACGCTCTTCCCGGGGTGTCATCTTGGTCTCCAGAGGTGGAGAGCGACGGGAGGCGCTGGGAAGCGCTGTAATGGTGGAGCAGAGCGTGCGTGGCTGTCGGGAGTAACACGAGCGTGTGTGCGTGTCCCTGGGACTGCAGCCGGTGCCGGCCTTATTGATTCCCTGTTTTTTCCGCTGCTGGAAGCAATTCCTGCCTGATTAAAACAGACCTGGCTCGCGGTTTGGCTGGGAATGGGGGATCTGGAGCCATGCGAAGCTCTGTGTGTCACCCCACTTCTCCTTTTTTGGGTTTTTTTTTAAATGGAAGTGGGTCTTGAAGTCCCCAAGAAGTGGGTAGAAAACGTGCTGGTGACAGCGATGTCAGCCCTAGGGAGGAATAGTCCGGCAGGGAGATGTCCAGCAGGTGCCCATCAGGAATTGGGGGTGGGATGCTCCCCTTGGCACGGCCAAGCTCCCGGTTCTCCCCCTCCCTCCCTCCCCACTCTTCCTCCCTGGAAGGGCTGTGCGTATTCCCGCCTCGCCGGCACACACGGGCAAGGTGAACGCGTCCATCCATCCATCCATCCATCCATCCATCCATCCATCCATCCATCCATCCCTGCCCTGAAGTTTCCTGCTGTTCCTAACCCGAATTCCTCTCCTTCTGCCCACGGCCTCGGGAGTCCCTGCGAGCCGGGCCCCGGTGCGGCGGTGCGGGGCCGGCGCGGAGCGGGGTTCGGGGAGGGAACGCCAAAGCGTTCCCTGCAGCAGCCGGAGCGGCGGCTCCGCTCTCCCTGCGGCTCCTCCAGCCCCGGCTCCGGCGGCGCCGGCAGCGTCAGGCGGGGACAGAGGCAGAGCAGGTCGGTCTCCATCAGCGGGTCCCACGCACCCCCAGCTCTGCTGCTGGCCGGGCAGGGGGGTGGGCGGCTGCACCCCGCGGTGCTGAGACCCCCCCCCGGGACCCTGCGGCGGGAGGCGGGGGGGACGCGGCTGCTGTCGCCCCCCGAGGGGATGGCTGCGGTGCTGGCGGGTCCGGCGGACGATCCAGCCCTTGTCCTTTGGTTTCTCGGGGATTTATCTACGGGGTTGAGCGTTCCCGGCTTTTGGGGGCGCCTGACGGAGGGGAGGGGGTCACGGCGGAGCCGGCGGGGGTCGGAGCGCGGTGCTGCCCCGGGCGGTGCGCGGCGGGGAGCGGAGCGGTGCGCGCTGCCTGCTCGCTGCCGGCTTTACCTTGCACGTCCCCATTGTGTTGGTCCACCTACGCCGTGCCGTTGCCATGGCGACCCTGCCATCTGATCTGCCCAACTTCTGCCTGCTTCCCCTGCTTTCCCCCCAAACCTTTGGCCCCGGAGCGGGGCGGCGAGGGAGGGACGCCTCGACCCCTGTGCGGGGCTCTGGGGAGCTCCGGGGTCAGGTAGAGGTGAAACAGAGACCCCCCCTCCCTCCCCTCCTGAGCAGGCTGGGGGTGTGCCGAGCACGAAACCTGGTCCCCGGGGCACCTGCAGCGCGGGGAGGGTCCCTGACCTTGGACGTGGATGCTGCAGAAGGGAGATCTGAGAGCCCAAGAATGGCTGCTCCTCAGCAGAGCACGTCCTGATGCACTGCTCCAAACAGCCGTTGCAGATTCGCTTCGTATCGGGGAAAAAGGCAGCCTGGGTGAGGGCCAGGGATGCAAATCCACCGATGGCCAGGGGTGTTTGGGCTCGGGGGTCACCTGGGCTGCCCCAGAGGTGCCGTGTTGGAGGTCAGGGCTGTAATTAGTGCTGACGAGCCGATGCGCTTGGGGAGAGGGGGCTGGTGCGTGGGCAGGTGGAGGGTCCTGCAGGGAAAGCCGGAGCTGCGTGGTTGGGCTGGAGCTCCGTGGGTGATGGCTGACACTGAGCCGCTGTGACAGCCGGCTGTGGCATCTCTGGTGGCACCTCGATGGCCCTCAGGGCCTCTTTGGGCTGGGGCCTGGGTAGAGGGGCAGCTGACCCCAAAGCTCTGCCTAAAGCTGCCGGTGCCTGAACGAGAGGCAGCAAAACAAACGCCTTGATGCTCCTCTCGTGGTGGGCTCTGGGTTTGGTGGCCCACCGAGCCCCGCAGGAGCCCAGCTGTGATGGGAACGAGCCCCAGCCCTCCTGCATCCCATTCTGCCTCCGCTGGCCTCTCCCCAGCACGGGTTTGAGAGGTCCTTGCAATAACTGCCAGACCTCAGGTGACAAAATCTGCGACATCCGACGTCGCCGTCGCTCTTCTCTCTGTCTGGTCATTGTTTGCATCCGGCTCTCTGTCTTGTCACTTTGCTATTTCCACTTTAATTCAGTTTCTCCGGTGCTGAAAAGCACTTGCAAAATAAAAAAAAAAAAAAAACCAAAACACTTTAATAAGGAGAAACAGATTAACTTCACTGTACTGTTATTTTTCAAGGTGATTTTTGTTTGTCAAGACCTTGCGCCTGAGGGGGACTCGGTCAGAAACTGGAACTCCTGGAAATGAGTTAATTAAAAAGCCGATGAAGCTGCCCCTGTCCTCCGTTCAAGTGCAGCGCGCTGGGGTGGCTGCTGCTGCCGGCTTTAGAGGGACGCGCTGGGTCCTGCCTTGTTAATCACTAACAGATTTGTGTTCTAATTGCCAGCCAGGGGAAGTCCCCCTCGGACAAGGCGCTGACTCACTTGGATTTCATTTACCTCCCGTCTTCTCCCGGGACAAGCACAAAGACTATTTTTTTTTTCTTTTTTTCTTTTTTTCTTTTTTTTTTTTTAAACTTCAAAATGTTCTTGATTACATCACTCCGGCTCTGCTCTTCCTCTCTGCAGCGCGCGTGTGAGTGTTCATCCCTCCGAGCACCCGTGCGTGTGCACGGCGAACCCGCGGCCTCTCCACCCGCCCCCTCCCTGCCCTTCCACGCGTGCCCCCGGCCCCGCGCACGCCCCCCGCACTTTTCCGTGCTTTGCGGGGAAGGCCGGCCCCGCTTATCCCCTCGTTTTGCGGCATCGCGGACATGACTTTCATTGTAATTATAATCCCGGCCTTTGTAATTCTCCCTACCTTCCGCAGAGTCCTGCTGCAAGGAGCCGCCTGCTTTATTGCTTGTAACGAGGCTGTCGCTTCAAATCCTCTCTCGGACCATTATCTCCCTTTGATGCTTTTGAAGAGCCAGCGATATGTTAATTCTACCTCGGCCCTCTCCTCTTCCCTCCCCGTTGTACAAATCCACCCTCGCCAGCCTGGCCGGCTGCCGGGGGGCTTGGGATGGCAGGGACCCGGACCTCTGGGGCTGTCCCCGCTCTGTCCCTCGTTTTTGGGGAGGGCTTTTGGGACGCGGCTGCGTTTCCAGGTTGTTCCCGTGCTGTCCTGATGCAGCAGCGGGATACCGGGGGGGGCGGGGGGGATGTGCAAGCCCTGCGTTTTGGGAGATTTGGGAGGGGTGGAGGCTGGGCAAGGCGCCGGGAGCGGCGGCAGTGCCAGCGGGGACAGATGGAGCCCAGAAAGGGCTGCGGGGTGGTGGCCATCGCCCGCTTGGCGCTGGCGGGCGGCACCAGATTGCCGGCCCTGGATGCTCCTGCCTCCCGCAGCGTGTCCCTGTCCCCCGGGGCTCCGCCGGACCGGCCGCACACTCCCAGCGCCGGCGATTTTCCAGCGCTGGATGCGCTGACCTGGGACAGGGACGGGTGCTGTGCCGCCCTTGTGCTCCAGGTCGCGGTCCCCCAGCCCAAGAGGCTTCCAGAACGTTCTTGACTCCTTCGGCGAACTTGGGGGTTCGGGCGAGCTCGTCACCGGCTGGATGTGGAGCGGTTGTGTGCGCCGGGGGCGTAATTTATGGGCTTTGTGATAAGCTTGTCCAGTCAGCCTAAAATAATAAATAAAATGCACACCCAGGGCTGCCGCGAGATAGGATCAGTAATATCAGGGCACAGGAAAATTACTGAGACTCCTCAACAGCAAAATGAAGAGCGGGGAGGAGGGGAGGGAAAAAGAAAAGTTGCAGAGGGGAAAAAGTCAGGAGCAGCGTCTCCTACCACGGACTGGGTTGGGGTCCTCTGGAGACTGGGCCGGACTGGTTTGGCTGCAGCTCTTTCCGGCCGTGCTGAAATATCTGATCCCATGGAAGGCCCATTCCAGCCGTCCAAAACATGGAATTAAGAGCGGGGTGGGCACCTGAGCACCCCCCGGGTGTGGCGCCGGCACAGCCAGGCCGCGGGGAGCAGGCGCTGGGGGTGCTGGTGGGGAGAAGCGGCTGCTGGAAGGGAAGGGGGCGGAGGGTTTGCTCCCACCCATGTAAAACCAGCCGTGATTTATCCCGGCTCCCTCGCCCGGACTTCCCCGGGAGGCAGCGCCCGAGCCTGGCGTGGGGAGCCGGGATGAGGCTGCCGGGAGCAGAGGGACAAAACTGCTGCCCTGTGCAGCTTCCCGGAGACATTCCCGGCTCCAGGCACCGGCTGTCAGGCGCTCCCGGGCTGATGCAATCCTGCAGGGAGCCGGGGCTCCAGCCGAGCCGAGGGTGCTGCTGGAGCCCCTGCCGGGGCTGGAGGCTTTGGATGCACACAGGGATCTGCTGGAATTTGGGCTTTGCCCCTGGGGGGCAAAACCATGGGGGGGTGGGGGCTGGTGCTGTCGGTTTGTCTTGTGCTGCGCGTCACTTGCCATGTGCCCGGAACCACTTGCCATGTGCCCAGCATCACTTGCCATGTGCCCAGAATCACTTGCCATGTGCCCAGAATCACTTGCCGGCTCCCACCATCACTTGTCCTGTGCCCAGAATCACTTGCCCTGTGCCCAGCATCACTTGCCCTGTGCCCAGCATCACTTGCCTGCTCCCACCATCACTTGCCATGTGCCCAGAATCACTTGCCTTGCACCCAGCACCACTTGCCCTGCACCCAGCATCACTTGCCTGCTCCCACCATCACNCACCACTTGCCCTGCACTGAGCATCACTTGCCTGCTCCCACCATCACTTGCCATGTGCCCAGAAACACTTGCCATGTGCCCAACATCGCTTGCCTTGTGCCCTGCATCACTTGCCTGCATCCAGCATTCCTTTCCCTGCACCCAGAATCACTTGCCCTGCACCCAGAATTACTTGCCCTGCACCCAGCATCACTTGCCGTGTGCCCAGCATCACTTGCCTTGTGCTTAGCGTCACTTGCCCTGCTCCCACCATCTCTTGCCCTGTGCCCAGCAACCCTTTCCCTGCACCCCGCATCACTTGCCCTGTGCCCAAACTCACTCGCCACCCNTGCCCTGCACCAAAACCCACTTGCCCTGCGCCCAGCATCACTTGCCTGCACCCAAAATCACTTGCCCTGCTCCAAAACACACTTGCCCTGCGCCCAGCATCACTCGCCCTGTGCACATTCCTCGCCCTGCACCCAGCACCACCTGCCCTGTGTCCAGCACCACTTCCCTATTCCCATCCCCCTTTCCCTGCCCCCCCGGGCCCTCCCCCGGGAGCCGTGTTGGTGGCTCCGTGCCCCGGGCGCCTTTGTTATTTTTCCCGAAAGCCGCTCTGAGGCGGCCTCCCACTTTCCAGGGAGCGTTTTGGGAAAGCTCGGCGTGCCCAGGGCGGGCTGGGATCCTGCTGGGTGTTATCTAAGAGCGCCGGGCAATCACGGCTCGGAACTTCTATTCCTGGTGGTGCCTCTGAGTCACGGTGTGCCCTTGGAAAAGACCTTTGTGCCTCCAGGCTTGTCTGCCTGGAACCTCTGCGCTCGTTTGACTTAAATCACTTCTAAAACATCTTTTTTTTTTTGGTGGGGGGTGGTTTAGTTGAGGCTGAACTCGAGTGGGGACTCCCGGTGTCGCGAGGAATGTTAATGTGAGCGGCGTCTGGAATCGGAATGAGAGCGGGATAAGCTGAGTCTAACAAGTGGATTTGTGTTTATAAGCACGGCCTCGACCTCCTGGTCGGCAGAAGGGGGAAATCAGCAGCAGGTGGAGGGAAGGAAGAAGGAAATCTGGACGGGGAAAGACCTGGGATAAAAACTCTGTGGTGGTCCAAGGTTATTGCAGGTTTTCCCTCTGCTCCCAGAGCTCTGCAGTGGGATAATCCTTGACGGCACAGGGCAGGGACTGGTGTGGACTGGTGGGGACTGGTGGGGACTGGTGGGGACTGGTGGGGACTGGTGGGGACTGGGAGCTTGGTGCAGGAGCTTGGTTTAGATTTAAAATAATAAGTTTTTTTTTTTTTAAATCGTCCTCTGAGTACCGAACCAGGTTTGCAGGCGCAGAGGAGAAATAAAAGCTGTGTGAAAGCGAGAGGGTGGGTGGGGTGTGAGAGGGGACAGCAGAGCAGACGGGAACTTTGATCCCAATAAAAGGCTGTTGGGACAAAAGCCGCTTTGTGCCCGCTTCTCCCACCCCACCCGTCTCCTGCACATCCCGCTGAGTTCCCCGTCCGGCCAGGTGGATCCCACCCCTTGTCACTGGATCCACCTGCTGGAGCCTGGACAGGGCTTGGAGCAACCTGGGATAGCGGGAGGCGTCCCTGCCCATGGCAGGAGCCCAGGGATGAGCTCCAAAACCCCTTCCCATTCCATGATTCCCTGATTCCGCGGCTCGCTGAGCCCCTGCAGCCCCGTCCCGGCCGTGCTGCTCCGCGAGGGTATCCCAAATCCCAAATCCTGAGTCAGGGAGCCGCTGCTCAGAGCATCCTCGGGGTTTCCAGTCTCCCACCGGTGTTCCTCGGCGGGCGGCTCGGGAATGGGAAGCTCCGGAGCTCTGCGGCTGCCAGCTCCCGTCACCGGCTGGAGCACATCGCTCTGACACCGCCGAAAACACGGCACGGGGAGGGAGCGGGATGGGAAGGTTGGAAGATCCCGTTAAAAATGAGCGTCATTCCGACTTCCAGCACCGCAGGGGGGTGGGCACGCCAGTGGCTCCAGGAGCCGCGCCGGGCTGGCATCCCACCCCACTCCCCTCTGCCGTGGTCGCTTTGCACCCCAGTTTGCTTTAACCCCCCCGTCCCCGCCTCCCTCCCTGCCCCACCCTGCTCCCCCGCAGCCCCAGACCTCAGCAGCCCTTTGGGAGGGGCAGGCACCAGAGCAGGTTTAATTTTCACGACTCAAATTCAATGATTCTCAAGGGGAAAACAAAAGTCAAACCAGAATCTTAATTTTTTTTTGTGTGTGTGTGTGTGTGTGTGTGTGTTTTCTTTCGTTCTGTTGTTTTATTTTTTATTTCTTTTCGTTGTCAGCAACCCAACTACTGGAGCTTTAAGGTCAGTATTTCGGATTTTTCACGCTTCTCTTTGAAATGCATGTGCTTGGCCACCCTGGCTGTGTCTGTGGAGGGGGGTGGGAGCCCGGGGCGGGTTTCGGGTGAGGATTCTTGTGCCCGAAGTCGTTCGTTCTCGGCTCAGCAGAGGTTTAAGCTCGTGAGAAGGAGCTTTTGGGTTTGGGTTGAGTTGTTCCGTGAGCCGGCTGAGTCTGTGGCCTGCCCTCGTCCTGGCCACTCACCCCACAGCCAAATCCTGCTGCTTTGGAGTCATTTCATTGCAGCGGAGCCCTTGATTCTGGGAAAAAGATGGGAAAGGGCCTGTTCCGGATGGGGTTTGGAAGTGCACCCACGTCGCTCCATCCCGGTGGCTGCTCCCAGGCAGAGATACAGGGGTTGCTCTGGTTTCCAGCCTCCTCCTCCTCCTCCTCCTGGATCTGTGGAGCCGATCCTGTCCCTCCTGTCGCGGCCCTGCCGAGCTCTGGGACCTGCCACCCTTCCCATCGCTCGCTGTCTCCATCCCTTCTCCGCGCTTGGCTGATGCCCAGCACCCTCCGGGCTCCTCACCTCCCTCTCCCGAGCCCCTCATTCCCCAAAGATCCCACGCGGATGGAGCTTGGGAGTCCCGGGACGGGAGAGGCCGTGCGGGACGGATGGAAAGGGAGGAGGAACGGGATTCCCAAGCTCGTGTTTGGTGCTGAGGGCTCTCCAGAGCACGAAACAAAGCTGTTTGCTCAGCCAGAGGGGAAGGGGTCGCATCCCAGCTTGGAAATGATGGAGAAACGGGAAAATCCTCAACGTTTTCTTTGCCGCACCGGGAGCTTTGTCCCTAAAGCCGCCTCTCCCACAAAGGGGACCCTGACGGGAGCTCCTGGGCTCTGTCCCCGCCCGGCGGCTCCTGCCAGCACCTTGCGAACAGCCCGGCCATTGTGTGGCAGCGGGAAGTACGCATGTCCCGCGCTGCCCTTCCTCCTCCTCCTCCTCCTCCTCCTCCTCCTCCTCGTCTCCCAGGGACGCCGTGGCAACACTTCAAGGTCGGGCGCGTTGCCGGATGACCTTGGCGTGTTGTCCCCGGTGGGTTCGCTCTTCCCGTGTTAAAAGCAGGGATCCTCCGAGCCTGGCTGGCGGCGGGGAGCGGAGGGGGCCGGGAAATGCGGAATAGGCGCGCTTGTCCCGAGTTTTCATTCCTGAAGTGTTTGCAGCCTAAAACGGCGTGCGAGCCGCGGCTCCATGGATGTTCAGCTGTCCGGGCTCTCACGGCCACATTCCTGGCACTGGGAGAGGGGGGGAAGGCACAAACACCTCATGTTTTGTATGTTTTTTCCCGATTTTTTGTGACTAAGGAGTAAAACGGGGCCGCACTTCAGGAGCCCCCTCCACCCCCGCAGCAGCCACAGAGCTGGGTTTTCTCTCATCCCGTGTTTTCCCACCCAAACTTTGGACCCTTTTAACTGCCAGGGGAGCTTTTTCCCGGCTCCATCCACTGTGGGAATGTGCTGTGGGATAAATCCCCCCCTGCCTCCGAGCCCTGGCTGCCTGACCCCGCTACCAAGTGGGGCATGAGGCAGAGGCAGCTGGGGATGGCTTGTCACGGGCACAGCCCTGCAGGGAGGCTGAGCCTGGCAAGCAGCTGCTGGGGGCTTCCTTGAGGCCACCGCAGCCACCTGTGTCCCCCAGGGTCCTTCTGTAGCCCCGGGCTTGGCCTTCAGCTGGGAGAGCCCCCTCCCACCCCGCTGCTCCCTCCCCAGAATAAAACTTTCATGGCCCTGTAGGGTCGCTGGCTGTGTCCGGCTGCCACCTTCCGCTGCTGGGGGGACAGAGCCAGCCCTGCCCCAGCCCCCGGACAAGGAGCGGGGGATGCAGATGGAGCCCCAGCCGAGGAGGGGTGGAGGGGATGGGGTGCTGGGAAGGGCCGTGCTGGATTCCCAGGACCTGCTCCGGTGTCCCCATCCGAAGGGGACAGGTGGTGGCTGCGCTTCGGGGCTCCCCAGGCCTGGCACTTGGGGAAGGGGGTCCCTGCGTTGCTGTGTTCGGTGTCGCAGATCCCGTGTGCGCCGCTGCCACTGCGGGGAGGGGTCCCGGGCGTCCCTCTGTCCCCGGGCACTCCGCCCCCGCCTCCCCCCGCGTCCGTGGGTCCCTCCACAGCCTCTGCCCCGCTCCGTCCTCCCGGCCCAGCACATCCCGGGGATCTGCGCCCTCGCTCCCGGGCTCAGCCAGCCCCGCTCGGCTCACGGATGTCCCTTGCCCTCGGGCGTGTGCTCGCACGGAGCCATCGATCCGCGCGCTCCGTGGCCACCGTCACGCTGCTGCTGCCGGCCCCCCGGCGGCCCCGGGCGCCTTCCCGAGACCCTCATCCAGGACAGCCCGGCCCTTCCCACGCCTTTCCATCCCCTGAATCCCACCCCAGCTCCCGGCCACCCTCCCCGCCGGGTGCCCCTCCCGGGCAGGGCCGTCTCAGCCCTGCGGCTCGCAGGGCCGGGGAGTCCCAGGGACGCCTCCAAGGGGGAAAATCCCGTTGGGAAATGCTGTGGAGAGAACCGAGGCAGCACCGAGGGCTGGGGGCTCCCGCTGTGCTTGATGCAGGGGGTGGGCTGGCTCCTGGTGGGATGCAGGAGGGGTGGGAAGATCCAAAGGCGGAAGAGCTCCTTTGGTGCCAGGGCTTTAAAAGGAACATCAAAGGGAGCGGAGCAAAGGACACCGAGGGAAAAACGGCTGGGATGCGGGAGGGGGAGCGGCGGGGGACACGCAGGAGGCATTTGTCTTTAAAACAAGTGGCCGGAGCTGTGTTATCCACATCCTGCTCGTGCCTGGCTCCCGCTCCCGCAGCCGGCTCGGGGCTCGGGGCTGCGGCCCCGCTCCCTCCGCTGCGGCACGAAGCTTCCCGGGAACGCCGCGGCTCCTTGTGGGAAGCCATTTCCACCTCACCGGCGCTCGCCCGGCCGGAATTAGAGGCAGGCAGCGGTATTTGCTTGCAGGAGATGAGCAAATACCAGGCGGGCTTAGCTCCTGTAATCCCGCTGCTCCCGCTCCAGCCTCCTCCCCGCGCCCTCCCGCTGGCCGCGGCTCCGCCGCCGGGTGGGTTATTCCTGCTGGGAAGGGGGATTTGGGGAGGATGAGGAAGGGGGACCGGCTTCGGGGTTGCTGCTGCCACCTCCTCGCTGTGTTTTCAGGTTCTTGCTGGTTTTCCGAGCTCTCTGGGAGCCGCTCTCCGTTGTTATCCATCGATCCTGGGTGTTGTCAATATGGATACTCATGGAAACGCGGGATGGTTTGGGTTGGAAGGGAGCTTAAAGGCCACCTCATTCCAACGCCGTGCCACGGGCAGGGATGCCACGCACTCGAGCAGATTGCTGGGAGTGAGAGCAGCATCCTTAGCGCAGGAATGGGGAAACTGAGGCACGGTGGGAATAGATGGGGCTGGATTTTCCAGGGGAGGTGCGGCAGCACAACCTGCAGCACTGTCCGAGCCGGCATCCCAAATCTGGGGCTCTTTCCCTACGGCTTTTCCTGCTGGAGCTGCTTTTGGGGGATTTTTTTTGCCCTTCAGACGCCACCCTCGGAGCCTTTTCCCCTGGGAGGTGCCCACAGGCGTTCCCCAGCCCCGGCTCCCCCCGTCCGCAGCTGTTCCCGCAAATCCTTGAGGATGCCGAGGGGCTGAGCCTTGCCCCCCTCCCACCTCGAGTCCCTGCCGCCACCCCGCGTCCCCGCTGCCTTCCAGCCCGTGCCAGGCCCCCTCCCCGGTGCTGCAGCCTCGACCCCCAGCCCGGGCTTGGCCCTTCTGCCCCCGGCCCCTCTCTGCTGCTTCCTGGCACGTGGCTTTGCTCCCCATCCCTCAGCGTCCCCGGAGGATGCGGTAATTTGCTTATTTTTGGAAGCTGCTGTCACGCGAGGCAGAGCAGGAGCGCGGCCGTCGCTCAGCCCCGGCTGGGAAAGGGACGGGTGGGATGGAGGCACCAGGGATGGAGGCAGGAATGGCCCCCTCACCCCAAAAAGTATCTCCTGCCGCACCCCCCTCCCTAATCCGTGTCCTGGGGCCGCCTCAGCCTCAGGGCAGCTGCAGGATCAGAGCCCCTGTTTTGTCCGGGGTCTCATGGCGGGAGGCTCCTCACGGATTCCAGGCCGGACGTTCCCGTTCGAGACACGGGGAAAGCAAATCCAGGAATAAAAACCCGTCTGCGTCTGCTGGGAGGTGAAAAATTAATGCTTCTCCTGGCCAGTGCCAGGAGATGGGTGGGGTGAGGATGAGTGGGCCCCACGTGTCCCCTTCCCGGGGATGTTCCCAAATTCCAGCTCCCTGCCAGCCCTGGACCTTCTGCTGCCCCGCTGCGAGCGGCGAGACTGCTCCACCCCTGTGCTTTCGGGGAGAAAACGAGCATTTTTGGGACTGAACGCAGCGTCCTCAGTGTGGCTGGGACAGCCCTCGGATTTTCCTTCTCCCGGGCAGGTATCCCGGTCCCATCCCAATCCCTCTGCCGGTGAGGGACTGAGGGAAGGTGTTGGGTGAGCAGCAGCGTCAATATTCATGAGGCTGCAGAAGATCCAGGCTTTTAAATATTCATCAGCCTCGGGAAGGGTGGCGGTGCCGGCAGGACCGGGAAAAAACCGGGAGAGGGGACGAGCAGCCACCCGTGTCCCTGCGGAGCCGTGCCCGGGGCCAATAGAAGGGTGATTTTGGGTGTTGTCACCTCCAGAGGGTCGGGCAGGTGCTGGAAATCGGGATCAGGGAGGTGATAACAGATTTCCATGAGCCCATCCCAAGCCAAGGAGTCCCTGCCCCAGCTCCCGCTCACATCTGGCTGCCGGGAGCGGGCTGTGCACATCTGGAGGGGAAGGCCCCTTTCTTTAGTCAAGGGGTCCGGTTTAAAAAACTAATCCGATTTTAACGCTAATCCTGTTAACATTGAGATCAGGATTAATTCTGGGTTAATCGGGATAATCCTGACAAAATGTTGAGCATTAGACGCTGGATGAATTATTGCTGCCGGCAGCGGTAACGCTTTTAATTTGGTGGCGAGACACGGGTGGGGAGGGGAGAGGGGAGGGGGCTGGAAAAGAGGGATGGAGAGGCCACAATCCCTTGGATGTGGGGGGAGACTCCTGGCACAACCCTTTGGATGGTGCTCAGAACACCCGGGACCTCTCATTCCTTCCACCTTTGCCGCTGCATCCCGGTTACCTCCAGTTTTCCCTCCTTTTCTCCCCAGCCGGGCATCTCCCGGCTCCTGCCTCTGGAGATGCAGGAGCCGGGCTGGTGGAATTCCCTCCCGCTCGGAGCCCGTCGCTCCTGGCTGGCGGGGCCGGCGGGAAGGACGGTGCCGAGGGGTTCGGTTTCAAGCTGGGATCAAATGTCCGAGCTGGGATATGGGATCAGGGTGGCACCGCAGCCTGGAATGTGCCGCACTGGGGTGCCCTGGCTGCAACTGGTGACACCCGGGCTCGGGAGGCTGCTGAGGGGAAGCCTGGGTACCAGGGATGCTGCATTCCAGTTGGGAATGCTGGGGTCTGGTTGAGGATGCCGTATTCCAGTTGGGAATGCTGGGGTCTGGTTGAGGATGCCGTATTCCAGTTGGGAATGCTGGGGTCTGGTTGAGGATGCCGTATTCCAGTTGGGAATGCTGGTTTCTGGTTGAGGATGGTGTATTCCAGTTGAGGGTGCTGGTTTTTGGTTGGAAATGCTGGTTTCTGGTCAGGGATGCTGCATTCCAGTTGGGAATGCTGGGGTCTGGTTGAGGATGCCGTATTCCAGTTGGGAATGCTGGTTTCTGGTTGAGGATGCTGTATTCCAGTTGAGGCTGCTGGTTTCTGGTCAGGGATGCTGCATTCCAATTGGAAGTGCTGAAGTCTGGTTGGGAATGCTTGTTTCCGGTCTGGGATGCTGCATTCCAGTTGGGAATGCTGGTTACTGGTCAGGGATGCTCTATTCCAGTTGGGAATGCTGAGGTGTGGTTGGGAATGCTTGCTTCTGGTCAGGGATGATGCATTCCAGTTGGGAATGCCGGGTTCTGGTTAGGAATGCTGGGTTCTTGTCAGGAATGCTGCATTCCAGTTGGGAATGCCGGGTTCTGGTCAGGGATGCTGCATTCCAATTGGGAATGCCAGGTTCTGGTCAGGAATGCCGGGTTCTTGTCAGGAATGCTGCATTCCAATTGGGAATGCTAGGTTCTGGCCAGGAATGCCGGGTTCTGGTCAGGGATGCTGCATTCCAATTGGGAATGCCGGGTTCTGGCTGAGAATGCCGGGTTCTTGTCAGGAATGCTGCATTCCAGTTGGGAATGCCAGGTTCTGGTCAGGGATGCTGGTTTCCGGTTAGGGATGCTGCAGTCCAGCTGGAAATGTTGGTTTCTGGTCAGGGATGCTGTATTCCAGTTGGGAACGCCGGCTTCTGGCTGAGGATGCCACGCTGTTGTTGAGGATGCCGCGTTCCACTCCGGGATCCTTTCCCGGGGGGAATTCGCAGCCAGCCCGGAGGTGTCCGGAGGCCGGGAAGTGTCCGGTTACCCGGCTCCGCTCCCGTTACCACACAGCCCCCAGCTCCTGCCTGACTCTCTCCCGGGAGCATCAATAATTCAGGATGCGCCGAGGAGCCGGGAATGAATGGAGGGAGGGAGGGATGAATGAACGGAGCCGTCCGTGCGGCGCTGGCACCGCTCCGGTGGCCGCGGGGGGGCCGCTCCTGCTGGGAAAACTGGGGAGGCTCCAGGGGGTGTCCAGCTGGGATCCAGCCGGAAAAGCTCCCCTGTCCCACCCCTCCCCAGGAGCCCCCCCGGGTGGGCCTGAGGTGCCGGGATCCCGTCCCAGCCTTTCGGAGGGAGGGGGAGGGCAGGGACCCCTTGCTGTGAGCCCCGGGCTGGGTCACCCCCAAAACAAACCGGTGGGAACTGGTTGGACTGGCTGAACCCCCCGAGATGTGACAGGGCAGGAAGGCAGGGAGATAATCAGGGGCTGCTGCCGCGCAGGGGTCTGGAAATCCTTTCCTTTCCTTTCCT
>WBMZ01012718.1:0-63730 GCA_013400975.1 Atrichornis clamosus
CAGACCGAGCAGCGCCAGCGCGGCGGGGCGCGGCCCCATCCCGGCGCGGCGCCTCGGGGCAGTAGCGCGGCCGCAGCCGCCCCCCGGCCTTTTATAGCTCTGCGTTATCAGCCCCATCGATCCGGCCGCATCCAATATAGAGCCCATTTCATAGCGGATCGGTCACTCCCCCCGAAAATATTGATCGGGTGACATCATTTCACAGGGGACACCCTGAAGTCGCTTTCTCCGCATCCGCACCTCCGAGCTTTCCACTCCTCCGAGGCTCCGGCCGCGGTGCCGCCTGCCCCGAGGGGACGGGGCACTGCGCTTCCCGCAGCTCCTGCCCCGATGTGAGCGCCGGGACGGAGACCGAGGGTGGGCGTGTGTGTACCCAGCCCACTCAGTGGCAGAAGGCTGCCCCGCTCCCCGCCGCGGCTCAGCCGCTGCCTTCGCCCTCGCCCGTCCTATATTTTCCCTTTCAGAAATCAAAGAGCTGCTTCCTAAACCTGCGGTCACCTCTCCGGGCAGGGATCGAGCGCGGGGGATGCGGGACCGCGGTTCCCGGTTCCCGGCAGCCGGCGGGACGCGGCCGCACACCTCGCTGGTACAGCCCGGTCCGGGCGGCTCTGGGTGTCCCGGCACCGCTCCGGGCTGTATCTCCGCCCGGCCATCCCTGGCGGTGTCACTAGATGGAGCCTGGCCCCTGGGATGCGGCTGCCTCGCCTCGGGGGAGCCGCTGCCAGCGGGGCTCTCCAGCTCCGATTCGTCCCCACTTCTACAAAGGGATTTGGGAAAAAAACTCTGTGTAGAGTAAAACTGCATCGCCCGATCTAAGCTGCAAATAGATTTTTTTTTTTTCTGGTCTGCGCATGGATTTTTTTCCACGCGGGCTCCTCCCAGGGAGCTCACTCAGCGAGTGCACCAGGAGAGATGGAAAGAAGCAGACACACACTTTTCGTGTTTTTCCACCCTTTTTGCCTCTCAGGGATATTTAAGGGGATTGCTGCTGTCTTTTCTGCTGTCCATCCAAACTGAGCATTAAAGGAGTTTCCTCAGATTTCAGAAAACGGGTAATTTCATAAAGAACAAAAATCCTTTCCCCACAGGACACGTTAAATAACAATTAATCAAGACATAACCACATGACGCTAGCAACTTCTCTGAAACAACAAAGCTTCGGTCAGCTTCCACATACTGTTTTTATTTTTTGCTACTTGTTTGCTTTCATCCTTTTGCCCCTACACTTGCATATCCCTCCCGCAAACACTCACAGAAATAACTTTTCTTTATGAGCAATCTTGGCTAAGTGAGGATGTGCGCATACACAAGGTCATGCAAAAATACAGAGGCTTGTAGGATGATGTCTTGCCCTTATCATGCGCAACTTAAGAGGTGTTTAACTGAAGTTAATGACATCGATCAATCAGAGTTTGAATGATCAGGGTCTCGCATAACAAACTCACAGGGAGAGAGGGATTGCATCTCAGCAATCATTTCAAAAGCAGCTACTGCTCTTTATTAGCTCTGGGTGTTTTTGATGATCAGTCTGAGGCACCCAGAAAGGAGCCCAGTTTTCTCTGCATGGTTGATGAATAATTAAGAAAGATCAGGACCACTTCTGAGCAGGTGTCTCCTGCTGCATCCTCCAAACCATGGGCTGATTTCAGCAATTCTGGCCTTTCCTACAGCACAGAAGTTCACAATATTGTAAGCCCAGTAAAAAATACTGAGACATGCAAGTCCCTAATTCTTTTTTTCCTCCACAGAGTTCTGCAATGTTATTACATGACTGCTACAAAGGCAGCCACTGCCCTGCAGCCCTGGGCCCCACAGCAGTTGTGCATGTAACTCATTCTGGCTGTACATGCATTCTTCAAGGTATTGAGCACTCCCCACACACGCAGAGGTTATGGTCTGAAGTGAATATGAAAGGCTTTTCTAGTTCATTTTTCTGTGCATCTCCATGAATAGAAGCTATTTTTTCATTACTACTTCTACTGTACTACAGTGAGAATAATAATCATGATCATAAGTTTTATTTTCTTTATCAAGAAGTTGAACTTCTTTCAAGCAGTAAGGAATTGATGCTTGCAACTTGTTTATTCATCTCTGAAGATCAAAAATTGAGGCAGAAAGGACAAATCACTTGCACCAAATGATATTTCAAACCAGTGAAAAAAGCTGGCTATAAAGCAGAATTTCCCAACGATGGAGAGCCTTTAAAAATTATTTTCATTGTAGCTGTTGCTGATGTTACATGGGCTGATGTTAAACGGTTCATATCTAACCAAATCAAAATGAAAATGAAGCACTTAATTCATTTTTTGGGATGGCCTCTCTTGTTAGGGGAAGGTTCCAACCTACATAATTTGTCCAAGTTCCTCTGTAGTCCCTGACAGAGGGAAGTGCCTTCAAGCACTTAACTGGACTGAATAGTATCAATCCTATCACAAAACAGCTGCTGAAGAGATATGGGTTAAATACACTCTGGAAGTGTTCATTTCTTTATTGCCTCTGTAAAAAAAAAAAAAAGCCTAGATGATCTAGATGATTAACTCAGATTCAGTACCTTATTTTTAGCTAGAGATAAACGAGCTAATGAATGTCACTGTTTTCAAAATACAGGAGTTGCGACATATTATTTCCATTTCAGTTCCTGTCTGTGTCACTGAACTTTATCATTTATTGGCATCTTTTACCAAAGTTCACTAGAAAGACACATGTATTTGCATGTTCCTACAAATGCATTTGCAGAACAAATGTATTATAGGGTAAATCACACCATCATTCCATGGCTGGACCTGCTTTCCATATAAACAGAGCCTGCAACAAGGAAAACTGGTAGTGTAGGACTTTCTGTTTTTATGAGGATAGGAAAAACAACCAAATACCCAAGAGGAAGGTCTTAGAGAACAAAAGTACCTCCTGACCAAACAGCACACAATTGCAAAAGCATTTTCACCTGTTGTAATGAATCATTTATTTCCACTGCACTTTTCAATGTCCCAAAGTAATTTCTGCAGAACAAGAAGTTCAGCTTTCTGTATTAATGGAGCTGCACAAAATGTGTTTTGGAAGAACATAATTAGCTATATTTAAACGTCAAACACCCAGAGATCTTGGAACATGCCAAAAAGGTAACAGAGGGCTTGTGCCTCTCTGAATAACAACACCATTGGAAAGAACTGGAACGAAACCAAGGAAGGTGGCCACCAAAAGTGATTAGGAAATCGGGCATGAAGCCACCCATGAGTAGAAGGTGGTCACAGCAGGCTGCCTTGTGGTGAAGGTCAAAGGAAAAATTACACAGGTGCGTCAGTCCACACTGAGTGAGGGTCCAAATGTGATAAATGAGCTGTGTTTAGGATGAAGAGACATTTTCTCAATTATGGAATGTCTTCAGAATATAATGGTGAAAACTTTGGTTGTATAAGTCATTGCAGAGTGAGGAAAATATCATAGAAACTTTGAAGACTTTCTGCTTCCTTTGGGGTATCTTTGGGACCTCCTGCAGATTTTATAGTTGGGATTACTTGAGTGTGAGCCAATAATACTTTTGAACAGAAATCTGTCAGTCTTCCCTTCTATTTTCTGAAGTCAGAGGTGGGAGAATTAGAGGCTGCAAATCCTCTGAGGGACGTAAGGCCCCAGGCAGAGCTGGAGATGTCAGTGCTAATGCCGTTGGTTTCTGGTTTCTGCTGTAGTTCCTGCCAGTCATCCCAGGAGTGACAGAGAAAAGAAAATTAATTTACCCATGGCAGAGGGCCAGCAGAGCAGGCCAGACTTTTCTCTTGCTTCTGGTGCAGAAGAATATGTCAGGAGGATGAGGGAAGGCAGAAGTGAAGACACAGTACACTGCGATATGCAGTTATCCGAGCACGAGGCTGTTCTATAAAGAGCCTTATCAGCACAGCACAAGTTAAAAAACCTGCCTAAGAAGGAGAGGTTACTCCACCATATGTCAGGGACTGCTCTGCTCCCCCAGCTGCTTCTGCAATCCAAGAGGCATAGAGGTGACAATATTTCTCCCCGGGCTGTGAATGAGAGCAGAACTGAGATTCCACAGCTCCCGCTGCGCGCGCCCACTGACAGGATGTCACGGGATGGGACGAGCACTCACTGAGTCTTCTCCACTGTCCTCAGTGCATTTGTAGGATTCAAATGCATCAGATACTTACAGATTTTCCAAATTATCAACTTCCGGAGGGGTTCCGCTCCTAAAACCGTTCCGCTAAGGAAGGTCAAGACGCCGGGGAGCTTTTTTTGCTACTGCAATTTGTAGTTGGATCTGTTGTTGCTGGTTCTTTCCAAGGAGCACAGCCAGACCACTAATTTCAAGTATCTCTCACCATTCTGTTATCTAATGCTTCCTTAACTACTGCTATCAGTCAATGCATTCTGGAGAGCAATACTTAGCCTGGAATCGACTTGAAGCTTTCACAGTGAAATGATACCTTCCGATTAAGTCTGCTCTAAAGCTCACAAAAGTCCCATCAGCTTCAAACAGCCTAAATGCATCTTTTTTTCATCACTGCAAGTTGTTATTTTGTACTTTGGAAGTACTTCATCCACCCCATCTTTTCTGTGTGCTATGAAATCCTTTATAATTCCGGTATAGAAGGAGCCTTACTGATTTTATGGGAACATATTTGGTACAGTAGCTCTCCAGCACCTTATTTACACTAAACCAATAAAAACTAATATTTTATTATGTTTTGAGAAAACCTTCATCCCACAATAGAAATGAATAATTGCAGGCTTCTTTGCCAACAGATTATATTTTGATTTCCAGCTTGACCTAGGGAGTAATGCCCCTGGACTTTGTTTATGCAACGTGTTTGTGGAAACCATAAGGAAAGCTCTTCCAGAAAAGGGTAATTCTAGATCACCAACTTCTCAATCTAATGTGGTGTCCTTGGAGCATTTACCTGTATTCTTTCCTTGTCAGTGACTAAATAACATTGTCTTTATGACAGGTTCCAGCTTCACTGGGAATATTTTTCATTTAATAGACAGAGAAGGGGCCAGTAGAAGAAGATACACCAGAAATGCTTCAAAATTGCAAGAATGCCTACTCAGAGCTGTGGTCCTGTTCGAATATACCTGGAACACCAGAGAGCCAGAATTAATCAGGTGGTCTTATTCAGCCTGATACAGTGACAATTCCCACAAAATCAGTCCTAAAGAACATAGTAGGAAGCCAGGATTTGCAAAGACTTCAGCAACAAGCCCTGGCACCTGGAACAATATCACTGAGTTATGTCTGGGATGAATTTGTACCACAGAGGAACTTCCACTGGAGTGCACAGTTGTTTTCTTTGTTAAGGAGGACGCTGAGCCAGGGGCTCTCAGGTGATGATATTTTTGGGAGTCAGAAGTAAGATGGAGAAATGTGAAAGGGATTTATCTATGCCTGTCTGTTTGGTGACTGAATCCCTTCTTTCCCTTGAAGTTAAACCACCTCGGAAAGGTGATTATAACTTTGCTTAAATGTGGGTGTTTTCTCAAAAGAAGGCAGGTGTTTTCTCAAAAACACATATGACAATAATCCCGATTTGTCGTAAAATTGGTACTACAAAGTCTTTTAGTCATGAAGATGATAATAAATTTATGCTGACATTACACTGTGGATAATTGTGGTGGGGTTTGTTTTGTTTTGGGCTTCAAACACTTGATCAAGACCAGATAAAAATGAATCTGTGCTGAGAACATGACCACAATTTCCCATGTTGTGGAGTAAAAGAGGTAGAAAGGGAGCTGATGAAGCCGGCTAAGGCTCATGGTATTATTGCTATTTTTTCATGCTACACTGCTGCTTATCACGACTAGGAGCTGCAAGCCACCAGCAGAGAGATGTAAATGATTATCAAATTTAGCCCACAAGTGCTTATTCACCTGCTGGTATCACCTTTGATTGTGATGATACTGCAGGAAGAACTCCCACTGAAATGATGGAGCCCTTTATGAGACAGTCTGAACAAATGTAAACTCAAAGACACAGTACAAAGTTTCCTAATAATTTAAGGCTGTTAAGAATATTTTACACACAGGTTCATCCTCAGCTTCTGGAAAACAAAGTGATTCATCTGAATCAACAGAAGTCTAACCTTTCACTCCAGCTCATATCCTGGGCCTGAAACCCTGGAGAAATACCTTAGAACAACGAAAATTCTCGTGCAACTCCTCCAAAACCTGTTTAGTACATGGAGTTACTTCACCTGGATTTAAAACATTGTGGTGATATCTTGCCTTCCTTTTCAGAAGACACCCAGACTCCGTCTTTAACATGGGTGACAACCATGTAGAAAATTTTTACAGGGACTTTGCTCAAGAGGCAAGAGATGAAGATTATTAATAAGGTGTTCTTCCACTTGGAAGTGATTTTCAGCTGAAAGGAAGCCTAAACCACAGCCTGGGAGAAGCTGCACAATTTGCCATGAATTGGGAAATAGCTTTCTCTGTGTTCTTTATTGCAACTGGTCCCATTTTCTGCCACCAAACGTGGCTGTGGGACATTTAGGGTCAAGAATTGAAGGGCAAAGGTTGCTGAAGCATCCTGCCAATGCAGCTAAAAATGACCTTTACTTGACAAAGCAGAAGGGATCTAAAAGAATGGTATTCAAATAGCCAGTCCATCCAAAACATTGCATTTGGATTGATCCTAATCAGCCATAATTTCCTAGTTTAATGGCCAATTAAAAGGCCATTTGAAAGTAAAAGAAGCAGAACAAATCAGCAGGCAAAGAGCACGGATGGCCTTTAGAAAATAATTCAAGTTTACTTAGGGTTTACACATCTGACCAGTGAGGAAATGAGTAAGTAGTGGAGGCCTTACTCCAAAAGTAATTCAGTTTCATTAAATAACTTGTTTCAGCAAGAGGTAAAATCTGAAGCACCACTGAAAAGTAGAATGACATGCCTGCATTCAGGTATTTCTCTCTCTAAACATCACAAATATGACACGGAATGTAAAATCCCCCACTCTCTGGCTGTTGTGTGATATGTGCATTGACATGATGTAAGAAGCAGAACTAAACTCAATATTTTTGATGTGTATTTACAACTGTAATCAGACATATAATTGTCAGAACAATTCTATTTTACCATTTTTAAACCCCAAATGTTTTTATGTCAAACACATCTTTGATTTTTTTTTCATTTTCCTGAGAATAAAATTGTTTACACATTGCAAGCTAAAAGTGAGAGCTCCATTGCCTCTGGTTCTTCCAGGTCTGGAGGCACCAGGAAGATCCTTGCATGACCAGAGGCAGAGACCCCTCAGCTCCTGAAGTGAGCAAAGCAGACCAAAGTGCTGAGGATGAAAAAGTGGAGTCGTGGTGCCTCTTTCATATGGATCACTGTGCACTTCATACACTCTTGAATATGGATCTGTTGATTTAGGCACTCTTCTTGCAAAGGGGTTTGTAAAGATGGTCACACACCACACACGCAGGCCCAAATTAACTCCGAATTTAACCTGTTCCAATTTAACCCAATTTCCAGAGCAGGGCAGGAGTCCTTCTCCCATCCCTGTGTGGGGCACCAAGGTTTCAATCAACAGCAAAGGCTCCCTGGGACCTGTCTGCTGCCCTTTATCAGAGGTCTCCAGCAGATAAAGCCTGTCACAAAACAGCTGCTGATCGCTGCCACTGCAGCCTGGCTCTGCCCAAGGGCTGCTGCTGCAAGGCAATAATCTATTTTCTATAATCTAAACTCCCTTTTTTTCCATTCCCTGGACTAGCAGGACACAAGTTGCCACCAGCGTGGCTCGGGCTCGGTCAGGCAGGTGTCCCACTGGCTGTACAGTGTTGTAGAGGGAAGTAGCCAGGGCTAATGGCACAAAGAGCAACAGAACTGTCAATGGGCCCCACACCGGCCCTCGCAGTTTGAGGCTCCAGCGGCGATACCAGCATCCCAATCTCAAAAGACACCAATCCCTAAATGTGCTTTTCTCCTCACACGCACAGGCAGCAATGATAACCCTTTGCACAGCAAATATTACTGACATAAAATTATAAAGCCCCACTGATTAATCATTCACCCCTCACCCTAACTGCCTTACATTTCCTGTGGAGCTGCAATTTAAATTAATATTTGCAGTTGAGGCTTCAGGAGGATGAAGGCTCCATTTTGCCTCACATCTTACGTGCATGCACAAAGAAGCAACAGCACCATGTTTCCCCTTCCTCACACAGCAAGATGCACAATGAGTGAATGTTTTAGTCCCCCAGGCTGTGCTTTTATTCCTGGAGAGTTTTGCTCCCCTTACAGCTGTGGACACACAATGGCTACAGCATTTCCAATTTCAGATCAATGAGACACCCAGCAAAGAGCACGGAGCTGGCAGGCCCTCCCCGTTCATCCCAGTGAAATGAAAGGGAGATCAGTTCTTGGCTCCAGTTTTCTGTCACTCCATTGTCATTCAACAAAACGGACCGAAGAGAAAAGCGATCAATCCATAAACTCGTGAAGCCTCAGTCTCCAGCTGTCATCAGCCTTGAGCCCCCTCCGCTGATCTTATCTGTTGCAGAGTGATTGAAAGTAATTTGTTTTGGTTGAAAGTAATTTGTTTTGGAGAGTAATTAGATTATCTCTTGGGGGGCTTCCTACCTGGTGACCCAGTGTTTCTCCTTGGCTTGCTGCTCATTAACATCAATTACCATAGAGACACTCTTCAAAGGAAGGCTTGCACTGCCCAGGGTGGGGAACCTATTAAGAAATATGCTTCTCATTCCTGCCAGGAGATAATAAACCTTCTGATGTCAAACAATTACTTGTGGGTCAGACACAAATGATCCTACTGGGG
The DNA here is from genome assembly GCA_013400975.1 of Atrichornis clamosus. NCBI lineage: Eukaryota > Metazoa > Chordata > Aves > Passeriformes > Menuridae > Atrichornis > Atrichornis clamosus. The sequence goes on from WBMZ01012718.1 coordinate 8,789, forward strand.
CTTAAACCTTTCATTTGCCATCCAGTGTGAAATGTTTAGTAATTAGGAAATGGGCTGGATCTCTCTGTAATGGGGTATATTGAATAGAACGGGCTCAAGCAAAGTGCTGCCTCATATTTGGGAGCATTTCCTGACCCTGGATGCATATCCCACACTGGCAGAGGTACTGGGATGGCAAATAAAGTACTTCTCTGTAGGGGAAAGTGCAGAGAGGCTCAAAAGTTCATACTCCGGTTCTTGTCCCCAGAATCAACTCTTTTTAATTGAGACAGTTTATATGGTTATGTATATGACACAGCACTGATAACCATCATAATAAAACCAGTATCTGCTTCTTTTTCTGCAATAACGTGGGTGCAAAATGAGTCGCTGCCTGACTGTGGCATTTACTGGTAGAGGTTATGTCATTACTACCGTGGCATCCTACAGAGCAACACAAAATAAAGAAAAACCAGAGTGATCCACCTTTTAAACCACATCTCTTGTCAGACACAGCAAACCTGAACAATAAATCATCCTGGTTATACTTTCATTTACAAATATCCAGTCTTATTCTCGTCTTACAGCCAAATTTTGTGCTGCTCAGGAAGTATAAAAAATGTTTAGAGGGAGCAGAAACCACCTCTAAAGATAAGGTTTGGTTGTGTGGAGGTGGTGCAGAGGTCCCAGCGTCACCAAATGCCCCGGGCTGGCCCTAGGCGTGCAGGATGAGCTGGGACTGACCACAAGGAAGCTGGGGGAGAAATATGATGAAAACATCCTCGTTCTGCAGCTCATGGGCACCTGGTCCTTCGCGAGAGGAGTTTAAGTTGGAAAAACCTGAGTCACAACGGAAGGGAATCGTCACCAGTGCTTGCAGTCATCAAACCCCACCCTTTTAGGTGATCCCAGTTCTCAAGGTTTAAGTCCATGCTACAAATCCTTTAAATCTCTTTTCTGTAGAGCTGCTAAATGCTAACATCTGAAGTAAATGACTGCCTTTTTGCTTTGTTCTGTTTTCGTTTGTCTTGTGTGAGTAATTGGGTCATTATATCTGAAAGTGATTGTTTCATGCGTGCCAAGAGCGAATAATGAAGACCTTTGACGGCTCCAGCCAGCAGCATGTAAATGTGGGGAAGGAATGCAGAGGCGAAGGAATGACCTTTCCGAAACAGAGTTTCTCCCCGCGCTACCATTTTTATCCGCACTGAAGTCAGCTAACGCGTTTGCTTCTCCCTGCTGTGGGTATTCTTCAGCGCTTCCTCTTCCTAATAAAATGCACGTTGTCCAAAGTGTTTGCAATGTGCCCTAAACAGGCGACTGTGGGCTTGTTTATGAGCCAGCCAGTGGCTGCTCGAACAGAGCTAAACATTTCCTCTTCCCACAGTGCCCCAGGAGTGCTCAGAACTTCTGTATTTTATCAGGTTGCATTCCTATAACATTGGTGTTAATATTGAGTGGTCTGTAGCCACCTCTCCAACCCCTAAACATTAAGGTGAAAGGAGGTAAAAAAGTAAACTACTTTTATTACTCATGATAGTAGTAGTTAGAAAATAAAACACAAGGACCAAATATGGAAAATTAATAACCTTTTGTTTCTCAGGATTGATGCTCACAGGTAAGGGTGAATTGACTTATTCCAGTTAGCTGCTCATGTGAGTGACTGTGGGATGTCACTCTACATCCCAGGGAAACCAGAGTTTTCTTTTTGTGCACTGGAGAAAAGGTCTGTTTTGGCAGCCTTTTAGCTTGAGTCAGAACAAATGGTTTGAAGGAGAACTGATTTCCCTCCTTGCTGAGCTTCAGTTTGCTTTTAGGAGTGAGCGGTAGCAGGGTGTGTGGATGAATTCTCTTTAATAATAAACCAGACCAGGATTTGTGCTCAGTGAAATCCCCTGACGTGCTGTTAGCTGCTAATGGCCATTAAATCCATGGGATCAGGTTAGGTTTCACCTGAAGCTACTCCCTTGAACCATGTCCAGTGTGGCTTCTAGGTCCTCAGCACCCAGGGATAATTATGGGATAATTCAGGATATTCATACCATCTTCTGTTTTCTTATATAAATGCTTTTTTTTTCTGCGACACACAGCAGGTCCAGTAATTCCAAATCCAGCTCTTTTGTTGCCATGTTTCTGAAGTGTAGGTCTAAGGAATTATGGGGGCGATTGTCACTGACTTCTTATTTACTTGTGGGAAAGCTGACAACGTAACAATGCAAAACAGGCTGATAGATAAAATAAAATACAAAATGTGGATCAAAAGAGATGAAATCTGTGGCAACACCCCTGAATTTCCTCTCGGGAAAATGACAGTTTTGCCAGCCAGAAAATTGCAAATTCCACAAGGTCATAACAGGGAAATAAGTCAGGTCACATCTCTCAGAAACATCGTGGACAGAGGCCCCTGTTTACAGCTGGTTTACAGTTTTGAGATTATTTCTGGGTCTAGAGAAGAGAGAAACAAAGTTTAAAGAGTGAACCTCCTAACAGGAACAGAACACAGCAAGTAGGAATTAATTTCTCACCCATGGCTGAGAGGATAAGAGGCTTTCTTAATAGTTTTGTTAAACCTCATGTGGATTTTGTTAAGGTTCCTGTGGGTCTTAAATCTCCTGTTACAGAAACATTCTGTTCCTTCTTGATAGTCTGCTACTGTAACGTAAGAAAGGCAAAGGTAAAGTGACAGAGAGGTATTCACATCTTTTTATCCACTGAATTACTGGCCATGGCAAATGTAATTGCCAAATTATTTTCTGTGCACAGCGTGGAGTAAAAATATTGTTCATTTGAACAGTTGATCAGGAACACTTCAGAAGCACAGCTCAGAGCCTTTTTTACATGTCCAGGTTACTCACCCAAGGCAGAAATGCCAGGGTAGGAATTAGGGATCCCCTTGTCCAGAAGGGGAGGAAATACCATGTATGGACACTTCCTAAAAGCAGAAATTTCAGCAGGTTTTCTCTTTGAGACAGATACCAGTCACAGTCCTAGGTTCATATGAGATGTGTCCACTGACCACAGTTTGAACAAGAAATCACAGGTTAATTAATTAGTCAAAGTAATGAAATCTCTATGGTCAATTTGCAAAGTCCCATTTGCTGCTGTCATGTCACATTCAACCACCCTGAGCTAAGGGGTGATTCCTTAAGCTCCAGAAAATAAAGCAACCAAATTACAGAATGCCAAAAGCAGTTGCAAGGAGTTCATCAGCTCGTGTTTCCCCTTATCCTGAGGTTTCAGTGCGGTCCTTCTCCCAGCATTTCCAGTTTATCACCACAGCTCTGCCCACCATAGCCCTTGGTGGCTCTGCTGGCTCTGCCTTTCCCCACCTGATGCTGCTGGATAATCCTGTTCAATCCCCCACATGAAGACCAGGGCTGTGAGGGAACCCAGCACAAGGAAATGAAATGCCAGCACCCTCTGTATTTGGCTGACACGAGGCTCCTGTACAAGCTGGTTCATTAAAGGGATGTTGCAAGACAGTGATTACAGGGAAAGTTCAGCTGTTTTCCCTTTGAAATCCCAAAAGGTGGTGTTCAGGCGATGGTTTTGAACGTTACTCCTTTTGATGTCTGCAGGCTTTACACGTGCACATCTGGAAGCCTGGACACCTCGCTCCGAACAGAGCGGGCAGCTCTGCCTCACAGCTGGCTCTACAAAAGGGCAGCAGGATGCACATCACTTACAAATGCCACTCTGCTTCCTCGGCTTGCCTCAAATTGTATGGTGTTGACTTGCTTTGGTGATTGTTTAATCCATTTTCTTTTCACTCACCTTCAAAGAATAAGCAACCTGGCCCCCCAGATTTTGCCGTAGGAACAGCCGGGCCAGGGACCAGCTTTTGTTCTTGGAAGCCCATTCCAAGAACATTCCAGCCCCACTGAGGAGCACGGGAAGGCTTTGCTGTGGTGCCAAGTGCCCCCAGACCACCACGGAAGAGCTGAGGATAACCTGGCAATCAAAGGAGATGTGTTGTTGTCAGTTCAGACACAAATCTGACTAATTTCAGTCTCTCCAGCCATGTATTTCATTACATTTTCCTTCTACATTCAACTTCAGTCTGTAGAAGCAGTGACAAAACATGATTATCATTCAAAACCTGCTTTATAATAGCAATGTCTGTGGAAAACTTCTTTGTGTCACAGCTCACAAGCAAAATGCATCTTCTCACCCAGAAATTGGAGTAAAAAGTAACCATGGTTGCTTTTTGAAATACTTGGGGAAAAAACGCCATTGCATTTGAGATACTGTTTGATTTAGAGAGGTGGCTGTGTCTTCCCAGATAAATGCCTGGTGCCAGCTCCCTGCCACACCAGGTTTGGAGCTTTAAGGTTACTGTCTTAAACATTTGAGTTTACTCCATTGCACATAACTTTCCAAATTCACAGTTTCCCTGCTTTCCAAATGGGTCTTGTGTTGAGCCATTTGGTTTAGGGATTGGTTAAACCCAGAACCATGGTGTTTAACATCCTTCAAGTATTTTGTTCGAACTGGAAGGCTGTATCTGGGGAGGCTTGCAAGGACCTGAGTTTGGCTGGAACGAGCCAGACTGAAGATAAGTTCATTCCAGGATCCTGCCAATTTGGTAGTGGCTGGCTCCAGATAACTACAGAACGAGACGAAAAGGAACACACAGGGTCATTCTTCAACCTCTGACAGTATTTGTTAGAGGGGCTTTTTGAAACAAATGTTACAGTCATATTTTTTGCCATTATGGTTTTAAACAAGGTGCCCGGCGCTGATTATTTATTTCTAGTTTTAATGGTCTTTCCTTCTGAAAACAGGCATCACATCTGCTCTCTTTCCTTCCTCTAAGGCTGGTGCAATGAGAAAGTGTCTTATCCCAGTTATCAGTTCAGTGATCCCATATCTGAGCTCATCTAAACTCTGATATCCTTTTGGTCAAGAGCACTGTGGTTAATCACCCTGTTGGATTTGCCCCGGGATAGAAAGAGAAAGAAAATACAGTGGATGGACACTTTTACAATTAAAACATAATTTATGGAAAGCTTTTAGACCAAACTGGCAAAATGTGCAGCAGCACTTCATCAGCCCGTCTCCCTGTGGTACTCAAAACATCCATCTAAAAAAGACTTTTCATACCTTTTTTTTTTACACTGCCCACCCGTTGCAACTCTTTTTTTTATTTTCTTTTAAATAAACACAAAAATTAAAGACTCTCCCATCTCATCTTCTACGTTTTGAAACGTGAAGAACCGAGGGAGCACCGTATCTTCAGACAGGTTGTCCCACAGCCCGTTCCCCGCGGTGCGCATGGGTCCTCCCGCTCCCTTCCCCGTCCCGGGAGCACATTCCTGCGGCGCTTGGGCGGCAGCGGCGTTGTTGCTCCCGGCTGCGCCGCCAGCCCCTGCCGTGGCACCGCGCTGCTCCCGCTGACGCTCGGCCCGGCCGCCGTGATGCCTCCCCGAGCCAAGGGGAGCGCCTTTCCCGGGAGCTGCAAGCCTCGGGCACAGACGCGCGTGGGGCGTGCAGCCGTGGATCCCCAGCGGGAGCTCCCCCCTTCCCTGCGGGTGCAGGGCTCGTTTTGCCTCGGGTCTCGCCCTGGGCGGGGGTTGTGCTTTGGAGGCAGCCGGAGAGAGCAAAACCTTCTTGGAGACGAGGGACTGCCGCTTACCTGGGCATTTTTAGGGGACAGGCAGTGTGGGGAGGACTTTCCAAACTCCGTGCAGACGCTCATCGTGCACCCATGAGAGTCCAGCACCGATTATTTTGCCTGAAATGGGTGTACGTGTTCTGACAGGGAAACACACAGAAGCTGGGACACGTGCTGGATACATTTCCTTACCAGCATCAGCTTCAGGGCTTGACTCCACTGAAGTCAATAGAAGAACCCCTACTCACTTCAGTAGACCTGAATCAGAGCTGAAATACAAAGCAATCTGCAATTTATAAAATATAAACCTATGAGTGTATGTTTGTTACTTAGTCAGTGCTGATACATCTTTAAATTAGCAGGTAATGCTCTTTTAAAGCCATCACAGGAAAAAATTCTCCCAGCCAACCAACCTCTCTGCCAAAGGGGGCAGCTTTTGCTAATAGGGGCTTGTAGGTGTTAGCTGGAGAGGAGAACTAAATAGTCAATGTTTGCTTTCTACTTAGCCAGTGTCTGTCATAGCCCTGCTAAGTAGCCAGAAACAAATTATGTGTGAAACTCAGCATCCCTCTCCCTCTTTCTCTCCTGTGATTGATATTTGCTTATGCAGCCCAAGTCCTTAATTTAATTAACAGGAATATGCTTATTTTACAAATTATAACCTTGTAATCTCCTTAGGAGGAAAACAAGGAGCATTTTTACCATAAGCTGTTCTCTGCGGCACATCATCTTATTGCCAACATTGTTGTGGCCCTCTATCTCTTAAAAACTGTATTAGGCTTTCTGATTATTTCCATTAACTTACAAGTGGATTTTATTTACGGAAATGTTATAGGAAAGCCACAAAAATCTCCTGAGGTTGTGTGTCACTAAACAGACTTCTAGAGCAGCTCTAATTTTTTAAGTGCTTGTGTCAAACATAAAATGAATTAGTATTGGCTGTTTTTAACGTTTTCTTTAACATAATAATTGAGTGGATTTGCCCCTAGTGTCACCATTTCAGACAAAATATATGTAAAGAGCCTGTGCTGGATCTGCCTTAAACGTGGATTTATGATTGCCAGTTCATTCACTCTTCCCTTTTATCAAGGAATATATCCTTCAGTGCACTCCCACCACCAGCATGAAGAAATATTTTTATTGATGGTCACATGTAAAGGCAATTCTGGTAATGCAGCAACCTGTGCAGGTGAGTGCCCGACTGTGTCCCTGGCATCCCTGTGAAGGGAGTGGGACTCCCTGCACAAGCGAGGGGACAGCATCTTTGATGCTCCTGTGAATAGAATCAGAACAAATGGGCAAGCAGATGCATATTTGCTTCCACGTTTTTCTTAATTAACTTCTGAAGAGTGCAAATAATGAATAAATGCAAATTTGTACTGCGCCATCTTCCAGAAATCTAATGGAAAGGGGCCTCAGATTTATGTCACCAGGAGAAGGGAATATGGTAATTTTCAATCTGCAACCCTGATACCCACACAAACACACAGAGCTTTCTATTCCTTGTTCTATTCCTTGTTCCTGCCCCTGCTCACCTTTCTGTAAGAGTCAGGAGGTCACTACAGCAGAATATTTTCATGGCCATTAATCTCTAACTCAGTGTGAGCCATTCAGTGCCTGCACTGGTAGCCTTATTTATTTTCTGTGATCATTATGCAGAAGAGCATTAAGTTGTTCAAAAACTGAGCTTTGATCTAATAGTGTGGAATATGCTTCCAAGCACATGCATTCCCTCATTCTGTGAGGCCACTGCTTCACTCTCACCTGACCTGCAAGCACAGTTTTTAGTCCAGCTCAGCCTCAAGAGGTGTTGGTTGATTGTTCAGCCTTTATTTACAAAATGTTTTAAGTGGTTTTTTCCTGTTCTTCCTTTTGCTGCGTACCTGTGACTAAGAGTAAGCTGAGGCTTAAAGTGTCCAAATTAGATCCTAATGATACCTTATAATTATTGGTTATATTATGTGAGGGTCACCCAGGTTGCATAGGAGGACCTTGCTTGGAAACGTGACAATGACAGTTCGATTTCTACTGTGAACATTGCCATTGTGATATCTATTTGGTAATAACAATTGTAAAAGCCCAAGAGCGAAATGAAATATCTGAATTTGTAACCTCAGGGAATATTTTCATTGACTTTCATCACATTAATCTTTGTACTTCTACTTACTCCTTTAATCCATATTTTGGACTAAGATGTGTTCCAAAATTATGATATTTACTGAATAAACCCTAGTCTAGTACACCCTGAGGAATAATCATGTGAGTTCATCTTATTCCATTAAGTCACATTCTTTGCTATTTACTAACCAGTAATCCAAAATATTAGCTCCATGCATTATTTACCAGTGGTATTTTGTGGCTACAATACCCATTATATAATTTAAACTGTGTATCTATGTTTATATATGCATTTTTTTAAACAAACAAAATAAATAGCTAGAATTCATTTAAAACAAATCACTACTCCGGATGTGACTGGCATTACTAGAATAAAGATTTGCAGAAGATGCTAAATTTCTGACCCTTGAGGTCAAAGACTTTCAGGTTAGCTTACTCTGTAAATTCTTAGGTTTCCCTTTATAGATCTGACTTCAGCAGTGTTTCTGCAATCAAATTCTTTAAAGCACAATCACTATCAATCACTATTTAACACAAAGGTATGTGAGATGGCCATCTATGTAGATATCTTTCTGATGAAAACACACTTTGCTTTGATTATTCCATCAGGGCATACCTTCTTTGAGGACATAAAACTATCATAGTTCTATTTATAACTTACATAGCTCTATAAATACTTCAGTGCTTTTCCTTGACCATCCTAAGCATGCTAAAAAACCTTGTGCAGAAATGCCCACACTATGACTGCTAAAACAGATACAGCCTAGTGAATCAGACCTGATAACTTATCAGGGAGCACAGACAACCTGGGTTTTATGCTTTTCTAGGCAGTAAGCAGACACCTGATGTTCTAACTCTCCTTCCACTGGGGTTTGTGACTGGTCACCTTGCTCTTCGGGTGGGTGTGCTGAAATCCTCACTGGCTGAGCTTGGCCGTGGCTTGCTGGAAGTTTTTTTTGGTCACCCCTGCGACCCTCAGACACGGGGAGAGAAACTGCAAAGGACTGAGGGAAAGGAGGTACGTGGGTCAAGATGAAACATGGGCAAGTGAGATGTTCTGTGTTATACTGAGAAGGAGATTGAATTCAACACAGAAAATGTAAACTAAGGGCAGATATTGAGCAGAGCTGTAACAAAGAGTTTTAAACTTAAACAGGGTAGATTCAGACTAAATACAAGGAAGAACTTTCTGATGAAGGTAGTGAGACACTGGCACAGGTTGCCCAGGGCAGCTGTAGATGCCCCATCCCTGGAAACATTCAAGGCCAGGTTGGTCGGGGCCTTGAGGAACCTGTTCTGGTTGAAGACGTCCCTGCTCATTGCTGGGGGTTGAACAAGAAGACCTCTAAAGGTCCCTTCCAACCCAAACCATTCCGTGATTCTGTGATTTTGTGAAAATAAACCCACCCTGACAGGAGCGTGGGCGGTAGTCCATGCGCATTAACATCTGCAGGAACAAATCTGAGTCACGGGCTTGGAGGTAGGTACACGTCTCTCCCATGTTGGCAGAGTTTGCATCACTGCTGTTCTGACCCGTGCCAGCACACAGGTCCAGGCCCATGCTTGGGTAAACCTCAAGGGTCTTTGGCCTTGGGTGTCTTTGACCTCAACATGACGCATAAGGTCTCCTGAATAAAATGTAGCAAAAGATTTCAAGGAGTAGAAAAAGGGGGAGAGAAATGGAAGGCGATCGGAGGCAACACAACCAAAAAACACCAGAAAATGTGGTAGGAAATTGAAAGAGGTGTATGAGAATGTGTCAAAACAGGATGTGGAAGAAGGAAGGGTGCTGGCTTGGATGGCGGCTGTTTGTGGGCAGAATGTGAGGAGGAAGCTGGGCATAGGCAGGGCTTTCTGGGGAAAAGCAGTGCCAGTCACCCTGCCCTGGCAGAGGAAGGTCAAAACCAAGGCGAAAAGCACCCGGGGTAATCTTCCTTAGGGGCTGTGGAAAAGCTGTAATAAATCGCAGCTAAAGTTACGGCTGTTGGCAGCTCGTTCCTGCCCGGGTTCCTGGAGCAAGCTCCGCGGGAGGCCCGGGGCCGTCGCACGGCAGTAACCTCCCGGCTGCCCGTGCCCGGGGCAATCAGCCCTTATCTCAGAGCTCCTTGGAAGGAAAGGCACCGCCAGAAGGACACTCTGGCTCCAGAGCGAGAGCACACAGGTGAGATAGTGAGCTAACTGCCCGGGTTAATGTGTAACTCCCCATGGACGAGCTCACAGCAGCATCGGGGTGCCTCGCAGTGGGGATCGGGATGGTGGGCGAGCTCTGAGGGGTTATTACATGCCCTTTCCCAGAAAGGGGAGAGGTGGGAGCAGAGTGGTCTCCCTCCAGGAGAAAGAGGAGAGGGGTGTTCAGGCCTGGCAGAGCAGTGGTACTCACTCTCCATGGAGGAGCTCTGCCCTGCCACAGGGCCAGGAGGGGCTTCCAGAGGGGAAGTGGCCAGTGTAGTGCTGGGTTTTGGTGTTGATCTGGGCATGGAGAGGCACTGGAGCAACCTTGGCTTGATGAGGAAGGAGCCCTGAGAAGGGCATCCATCCCACTGAGCTGCTCAGCCACGAGCTGCCCTGAGCCAGCCTGGACAGGGATCGGAGCGCATCCAGCTACCCTCTGGCCAAGAGCTTATAAAAGGTTTGTCCAACAAAAACTCCAAAATACTCCTCATGGATGAGCCCTCAAGCCTGCCAAGCAGCCATCAGTCAGAGGTGCATGGCTGGACATTCCTGCTAAACTTCCTTAGTGAGATCCCCACAAGGCTGGGGTGTCTCCCGTCCCTAAGGGATGCTCATCCCGCAGGTGGTACCTCCTTTCGTCTCACAAGCTCCCTTCACCTCAGTGACATTAAACAGCTTTCTTGGCCCCAGCCAGCATTACAAACACCTCTCTTGAAGGCACTGGAAGCAAACAGATGTAGCTGTGGAGATAATGAAAAAGTATGTAAATAGTAGCTCCCCAGAAACCACCGAGTTTTACCAAGTGGCTTTGACACTTGCCAAATACCTTTAAGCTTATAAAGATCTGATTTGTACTTCAGAGGTAACCTGATTAGCAACCAATTTGAATCTGGAATATGTTAATTGGTACAAACATCACTAAATCACTTTCTTTAGCCTATATGAAGCAGTGTGAATGAACGATAGTGAAGGTCAACACAGCCTGGGGAGTCATAGGGGATGACTACTCCTGTATCTACCCACAATAAAATAGTATGATTAGTAGTAAAATGTGATTGCATGTGCACACACACAGAATGACACTAGGGGTTACCCAAGGTTAATCCAGCACCCAGAATTTAAGAAAAACTTAATTAAACCTGCCTTTGCAACAAAAATCTGGTCATGCACCCACTGTTTTTGGTCAGGAGTCCTGCCCCTTTCAGTGCCCAGTACAGAGGCTGTTCAATAAATGAGCAGGCACCCCTCATTTTGTTTTGTTCTTCCCCAAGCTGTACAGCTGACTGGCCCCACGCTCTTGCAAACCCAGAATCTGTGTGTCTCGCAAATTTTGATATATTAATGAATATGTTTTGAACGCTGTTTATGACGTATTGGAAACAAGGAGCTAAAGCACAGGGATATTTGCATCACAAAGTTGAATTAATGTGAACTGCCTGGGTTCAAGCCTTCCTGGCATGATATTTCATGGTGCTTGTCACTGCCAGTCATTTATACCCACCACACAGCTGCAGCTGGGTTAAGTTTCGGGAGCTCACCATCTTCACCACACTTCATGGTGCCTGTCTGGGCATTCGGGAAGGGCTGGACCTTGCCATTGCTCACCCTGGAGAAGGGGAGGCTCCAGGGAGATCTGAGAGCCTCTTCCAGTACCTAAAGGCACAACAAGAGAGCTGGAGAGGAGCTTTGGACAGGGGCAATGGCTTTAAATTGAAAGAGGGCAGGGCTAAATGGGATATTGGGAAGAAATTCTTCCCTGTGAGGGTGGTGAGGCCCTGGCCACAGGTTGCCCAGAGAAGCTGTGAATAGCCCATCCCTGGAAGTGTTCCAGGCCAGGTTGGATGAGACTTGGAGCAACCTGGCTTAATGGAAAATGTCCCTGCCCCTGGCAGGGTGTTGGAAATGGATGGTGTTTAGAAGTATAGAATCATGGGATGGTTTGGGTTGGAAGGGGCTTTAAAGACCATCTCATTCCAGCCCCCTGCCATGGGCAAAGACACCTTCCACTAGGCCAGGTTGCTCCAAGTCCCATCCAACCTGGCCATGAAACTTATGATGAAAATTATTCTGTAAGAAAGCATCATTGTTTTATATTAAGTAGTTGTTTGCCTGAAGTGACTGGCCATAGACATTTCTTGGATTATATTTTAAAGCAATCAAATTTTTAAACCAGTTCAGGGAAATGTTGCTTGTCTGAAGTCTGTAAGTCATGACTCGTGTGCAGGAAACTGAAATTGTGCTCTGCCCCTCTTTTGCAAGCTGTATTGCCTGAGAACAGCTTGGTGTTACAACTTTGCACCATCCCATCCATTTTTAGATTATTTAGTAGAAGGAGAACTGGGGTGGTTTTGTTTTGATGGGGTTTGGGTTTTGGGGTTTTTTTTATCTTCAGACTGTGTTTTCGACATTAAAAATCTGTTCTCATCTGTGCTTGGCAAGCAGCAATACTCTGTGTCATGAAAAGGGAGCTACAGCGTTTCAGAGAATTCCTTTTAACTCCCTTGCTGAGTCATTATCAAAAGTTGCTTGCTTGCTAGTCATTATCAAAAGCCTCCTCAGCCCTTGACAGAGTGCCTTTAATTGGCCTCTTGCGTGGTCAGTTCACAGGCTGCGGTGGAAACCAAGTGGTAAAGTGTGAACAACTGAATCTGGCCCTGCAAACTCAGTGACCGCTCTGAAGAACCTGTGGCTATTTATATACAGGGCAGTGTTTTGTCATGCTGATTTTTATTAGCACAGATTAGATACAGACAACTTGGGAGAAGTCACGGATGAGTCAGAAAATGTTAAGCACGGCCATTTAAAACGTGCAAACGAGGGATGGGGCTCGGAGCCTCGTCTCTGTCCTTCCCCTGGCGAGCAAGGGCACGGTGCAGTGCCAGGCTGGCACGGCTCCTCTTCTGGTTATCCCACGGGCTGGATCATCACTGGATGGAGGGAAACGTGCCTGCCTTACGGAATCCACCCTCAGGAAAGGTGTTTGGTTGTTGTGTGCAGATAAACGTTTGGTAGATGGCGGGAACTTTGGCCGCGGCAGTGCTCTCAGTGGGCTCAGAGATGTTGCAATGCGGGATGTATCAGAGCCTGTCTTGGAGGGTTAAAATTAGTTTTTACCTTTCATGCATTTATTTTACTGCCTCAAAAGGTAATGCGAGGAAGGCTCATCCCTGGAAGTGTTCCAGGCCAGGTTGGATGAGGCTTTGAGCCACCTGGGCTAGTGGAAGGTGTCCCTGCCCATGGCAGCACGTTTGGAATGAGATGGACTTTAGGACCCCTTCCAACCCAAATTATTCTATGATTCCATGATTCTATGAAAGCTGCCTTAGCAATGAAGAAAAACTGGGTGATGCCAGAGGAGGAAAGTGTCTCTGGAGTCCTCTGTGACATCTCAAGCTGCTCCATCTGGTGGCCCTTCTGTTTTTCTGTGGGCAGGAAGGACACGTCCAGAACCAGTACTCCAGGTCCTATGAACCTGCAAAGCTACGACTCTGAAATCTCACCTTTCTAACAGCCAAGCCTTAGGATTTATCTTCAGTCTTAAAATTATAATTGATAAAATTTAATCCCTGAGGCTGAAAAAAATTTTATCCCTGGTGACAATGTTTTGTTATAATTTTGTAAGTCCCGGTAGTGATAAATTTGCATTTGTTCTTTTAAGAGCATTGTAAACAAAAAAGTTAATTATGAAAAATTATTATGTCTGCCTGCCTATTTATTCTGGCTCTATTCATAGCAGCATTAAATACACTGCAGCTATACTTGTGCAGTTATAAAAACTCCACCTGTGCTACGTATTTATAGAGCCTGTACAGCTTTAGAGAGAAATTGCCCTTGTTCAGGGAGAGGGCGCTGGGCATTCCCAGCACATCGACCGCCTTCCCCTTTCGAGGAACAGAAAAAGGATCATCACTCAGTGGAAAATGAAGGGGAGAAGTTTGTATCTTGGGGTCTGGATTTCTGTTTTGTAAGGCCCTTCCTGAGCTGGAGAAACTCCCTTTGCTGTAGGGGCATGGAAAATCAAACCTGAATATTGTCTTTCCCATTATGTCACCTTTCCTAATCCTAGAAAAAGTTAAAACTGAAAGCACAGAGACTGGACATAGCATGTGCATGGGTGTGCAAGTGCACACGTGTAAGAGTTCATAAATAAAAGTTTTGCCAAAGAATCGCAGAGTCATTAGGGTTGGAAAAGGCCTCCAAGATCGTCAAGTCCAGCTTTTGACCAGTACCACCATGTCCACTACCCCGTATCACGAAGTGCCACATCTGCTCAGTTTCTGAACACTTTCAGGGACAGTGACTCCGCCACTTCCCTCGGGAGCCTTAAACACTGTTTCAGTGAAGAAATGTTTCCTAATCCTGCTACACAGCACGTCAGGTTTCTGTACACCCGTATTAAGCATGAGTACCAGTTGTAAGAAGAGCCTGTCCCAAACCAGACAGGTTTCTTGCGTCAGGGTGGTCACACTTCACGGAGAGAGCAAGCTGCACTCGCTAAAGCCAAAACCAAACAGTCAGGGTTGCTCGCAATGTTAACGCGGAGCAACATAAACTCCCAAGCTTTTTGTGTCTCTGACCATCAATTTTGGGTGCTGCACGAGAGGCTGCCGCTGTTGATAACCAGGGAAACAACACAAGTGAGAACAGCAGCGTGTGGCAGATGCAGGAGCACATATCTGTGACCGAGCTTGTGGAGCTGCGCTTTCCTGGACAACTTCCAGCTCTGGCAGGGGGAACTTTAGCTGAGTAAGAAATCCAGGCTGTCAGTCCTGGAGTAGCTGGCAAAGGCACAGAGGCTCCCCGGGCTTTGGGAAAGGGAAATACCATTTTTTTTCCTCCTTTCCTGGCAGGATGCGTTCCCTTATTAAAAGAGTTAAAACCGACACCAGGGTGTCATGCATTGTAAACGTTTATCATTTATTATGCATTTAAGTGTGCACAGCACATACACCACGGTCTTGAACAGCACCTGTATAAAACTACAGACAGATTCTGGTAAATGGTGAAAGCTCATACCATGTAACATCGTTATCAAGGCTTTATCACAATATTTAGAAGTTACAACAACTACCTCTGGACATATCTTGTGTGAGGCTGTTGGTTGTGGATTTAATGAAGTGAAAAGTGACAAAGGAGAACCATTCCCAGAGAGAATCTTGTATGGACTGATTTTGCTATCTGAATTCTGAAACAAAATCATCAGTTGTCAGAGGTAGTGGTGATAAATACACAATGATTACTCACATATAGAAAACACAGAAAGTACAGAGATTCCCCAATTTACAGGAAAAAAATATTTAAAAATCCTTAGTCATGACATTTCCTTTTTCTTAATTATTTTTGCTTTGATGGCAACTGCCTTAAGGTCTGGTCCTGGTCTGCTCTGATCTTACTGAACTTTGGTGAGTAGAGTTTGTCTTCAAGGTCATGTGTGAGCAGAGGATACAGGCAAGTCTATACCATTACAAAGGAACAAAGGCTTTTGTGTAGGAATGTAAAGAGGAAAAAAAAAAAAGCTGAACTCAGATTTGTGTGTAGTCAGGAATAATTAGTTTAGATTGGAAGATGATCTGTAAACATCCTCTAAGTCATCAAACATTGTGGTTAGTCCTGGTTCCCACTTAATGTATAGATGCCCCAAAGATGAAGTATTTTTGAAATTAAAAAAAACAAAGAAAGAAAAAAAAAGACAGAAAAAAGACACATGAATCCTTATAGTGATTCCCCCATAATCAATCCTATCTTTTCCTTCATCACGTTAGAGACATGAGTTACACTTGCAAAATATATAAAGAAAAATATAGAGTTACTTGATGACGATATAGTCTTGCAGCCTGACAGCTGCCTGCAAATATTTTCACCATGATTATCCTTACTAAAAGTAAACCACGGGGCAAAGATAGCTCAAACGTGACAAGGCTCAAATAGGATGCAACCAACTCTATCCTGAATACTTCTGGCTACATATGGGAAAAAAGAGAGGTTTGGGATTACGATTGTTCCCCCAGGCCCTCCTCCAGAGCTATAAGCCCGGGCAGGAAAGCGGGTGCCTTCCTTCCACGCAGAATTTGTTATGAGGCTGGCTTTGAGAGTTAGTGAGGTAGAAATTAATCAACTTCGCCAAGGAATGAGACAGGAAAAAAAAAAAGCAGCATATTTCTCCTCCCTAATACTGCAGCAAAAATAATAAATAGCACAAACCAACCTCAGTTCCTTGCAATCAATCTAAATTCTTTCTGCGGAGCTTGCGTTTGCTACAAACCGGCAAATGCTTGTAAGCATTATAGAGTTCCCCACACTTTGAAAAATGAATGTAGTCTCCAAACATGAAAGGGAGTTTGCTTTGAGTGAAGTAGAACCCGTTCCGGGTGGCGAGTTCCAGGGTGCGTTTGCTGCGAGACGGATGGACACGATACCTTTTAGCCTCATGCCAAGCAATTGTATCAAATATAAGCTCCCGTAAGTTATCTAAGTAGGACACCGCAGCCCCAGTCCTGCCGGGCTGACAGAGGTGTTTCAGCCTCCCCAGCGCCCGAGAGCACGGACGGCAAGGGAGGTTCAAAGTTCAGCCCTGGCAGATCTAAAAACAGGTTTGTGGGGTAGCTCCGCAGCACCGCGCCCCCTGTGCCGGGTAAACCGATCCCGTTCCAGCGAAATAGCACCGGGGGGCAGGCATTGTGTGCGGCTCCACGCTGGCATTCCCAGCCCGGCACCCCCGCCTCCGCTCCCGCTCCCGGCCCGGGAGCTGCTCTGGGAGTCACCGCGGGCTTGGGAAACGGGAGGAGAGAGCCACCGCGACAAACAAACAAATGAACAAACAAACAAACACACACGTGTACAACACAGACACCCTACAGCACACAAACTGTGCAAAACGTTGTGAGAGGGGAGCTGGATGTCACCTGGCTTAGGACACGGAGTAGCAGCACACCTGTGATAACTTAGGAAACGAATTAAATAAACCATGAAGCAGAAGTCTCCTACTGTTGCGCCATGAAATGAAAGACCTTGGGTTGGAGGTTCGTTTTGTTTTCAGAAATTAAAAAAAGAAAAAAAAAGTAACTATAAATAAATTTTGTGACAATATATACAGATTTAAATATTAACTTAAATATCTTACACCTACTCTTGCATAAAACTCTCCAGTAAAAGTGCACCATGTTTCTTTTCCCCAAAGGTGTTCTGCGTCTTCCCCTGTGCTGAGGTAGGTCTGAAGGGAGGTGTCTCAGATTCTAGGAAGAAAATGTGTCACTGTCATCGTGGGAGATACTTTATTGCCTTTCTTTGTTCTTCCGTTTTTGCTCAAGGCTATGTACATCCCGGGATAAATCCTGGATTCATAGGCATTGTAGTTGTTTGGCAGGAGAATCTCTTTGAATTTGCACTCATCATTGAAATGGGCCTGAAATGAAAAGGAAAGAATGAGAGGGAAGGAATTTTAAACATCAGGTATAGAAATATTCTTGCTACCAGGTGTAGAAGGTGTGTTGTGGGCAAAGGTGCAGGTGAGTTCCCCCGCTTTAGCAATCTTTTGAAGTGGCCTCTGAAGCTTCAAACAGGACTCAGGAGCCAGAGGCTCATTAGGGGTGCTGTGCCCAAGCCAGGCACGTACACCTACAGGTGGGAAGGACACCCACGGGAGGGACAGGGTCACATCTTCACAGATCCGAGATGAGCAAGGCCCAAGCCCAGTTCTGTGGTCCTGCTCATCTAAGTCCTCAGTGCTTGTCCCAACAGCAATAAATTGCCTGAGAGGCTTCAAAAAGTCTGAATACATGCACTTTCTCATGTGGCTGGAGGAGAAAGAGGCATTAAAAAGCCACAGAGCACAGACAGTGTATAGTTTGTTTCTTTTGGTTTAAAGGAAGAGTTTGGATAACCCATGTTAAAGGATCAGGAAAACAGATCTGGCACCAGGCAACCTCTCAGTGATGTGGTTCCATTTGCAAGTACGTACAAAGCGGGACAGGTCTTGCCAAGTGTGTTATCTGGAAAGGAACAAATGAACTCTCTTATTGTTGGGGTCTTTATTGTTGTCTTATCTAGGGGTTTGTGAGAGAGGTCTCAACCTGCCAAGGTGAGCACTGCACTGGGGATTACCTTACCCAGGACACCAAAGCAGCAGTATCCCTAAGAAATGATGCACTTTGGTGGTTCATTCTGTCTGGCTTTAAGATAAACCAAAATACTCTGATGCTCCAGAAAATAATTCTGGGTGCTTCATGTCTTCATGTGAAAATGCCCCAGTTAACTCTGACATAGTTTGGCTCTTCCTCAGCCCAGGTTTCTTCAAAGGATACTTTGGAAACGTGACATAGAAAATTCATGGATAAGGAAGGAGATTCAGGAGCAAGGGTTTGAAATTATGCTGATCACTGTCACTCACACAGAGCTGAACTCAAAAGCAGGAGGCCATCTCAACATGGGCAAATATACCCCGTTATTGACCATCTCAGGTATATTTTATAAGATGTCTCTATCTTTTCCAAAGATTCAGTTTAAAAAAAGGTCTGCCTTGTCTCCTAATAGATCGTCCTTCTTATAAACAGAAGTTCAAACCCCAAGGATGCTGAACTGCCATGGGAACAGACTCTCCATTCAAGGGCTCTAACAAAGAGTGATCGATAGGTATGTGACAGTCACGGATTCATCATGTCATAAAGGGTGGCTTGTGGGCTGATCACAAGTTCGAGTGCTCTCTGAGAGATGGAGTGAGCAATTGTCACACCTGCTTAAGGCTGTTTGTACTTCAGTATAAGAAATTTATGGACTGGGGCTACCTTGTGGTCCTGCCACACAAATGCCTACTCTGTTGGTCCATGAGGTAGGCAAGATGTGTAGCCATGGTTGGGTCACTGCAGTTTTTATGTGGGAAGCAAGGAAGTGTAATGCAAAGGAGTGGGCTTCACTTCAAAATCTCAGCAAGCAGCCTAACTGGGCAGCACACCTTCTGCTGGTAAAACAGCAAGGGCTGCTCTGTGTTCCCTGGCCCAGGAGGGGCAAGGATGGGGCTTGGGCAGCTTTCAGCACCATGCACACATCTCACCCTAGCTGACCACCGTCCCCTCCCCTGGCACACACTCTGTGGCTACTTACAGATCCATAGAGTTTGCCTTTGCTGTTCATGGCCACGAAGAGTCCACTTCTAACACCAAATATGCTCACCACGCCTCTTTCCACAGGAGAAATTTCCAGCAGACCTACAGAGGAGACACAGGAATCAGGGGGACGAAAGGGTGTGCCCTGGGGTATGTGGTGACAGCGCTGTGCTCACCCACAGGCTCCCATTCCCAGTGCGGATCCCCACACCCCAGTACTGCTGTGGGTGGCCACAGAACCCCAGCCTCATGTTCCACGTGCTGCCCTATGCCCCATGCTGGGATCTCTCTTCTTTTAGCTAAGTATCTATTTTTATTTTGCCCCCAGGCATCCTCTTGTATAGACAAGGTTAAAATAAGCCAGAGTGTGCTTAGGGCAAATGAAACATTTGTCATCATGCAGCTTATATCCCCCCTCCCGGATTTTATTGTTTCAGTTGGGTATCAGAGTCATGGGGCCACGGGGTTAAGTCCCCAGCAGATGCTTTTCAAGTTTAGGGGAGAGCTGGGCTCTCCCCAGCCCCTGCTCAGAGACGGCGGCCCACGGGACTGCGGATCCTCCAGATGTTGAGGCAACCCCGACACCTGATGCCTGACAGCGGCGAGGGGACAGCACGGCGCTGAGCAGAGCCCACGAGCCCCTCCGGGGCGCCCGACGGGCATCTCCGGAGCGCCCGAAGGGGTCCTCCGCCGCCCCGCTTCCCCGGGATCCCGCCGCCCTCGGGGGAGCGGAGGTGAGCAGCGCCGCGGTAGCGCGGGCGGCCGGACTTTTTAGGGAAGTTACACGTCTACCATGCACCCACCCTCCTTTCGGAACATGCCACTCTCCGGGGCAGGTGAATCGCTCCGCGCCCGCAGAACTGCCCTGCGGCGGTCCCGCGGGCGCGGAGCGTCTCACCTGCCCCGCCGCGGTGTTGTCGCCGGCTTACTGTATCGATTCTCGCTGTGAATCCCATCGATACGGCCGTCGGGCAGGACCTGGATGTGGAACCCGATGCCCACGTTGCAGTAGAGGCGCCTCAGCCGCTTGATGCCCAGGAGGTAGTCGCCGTCGCGGGCGGCATCGCGGCGCTCAGCCGGGAGGCGAGCGACGGAGCGGGCGAAAAGAGCCGCGTCCCAGCGGCGCTGGCGGGGTCCGGCGGGGAGGCGACCCGCGGGCGACCGGCCACGTACCGCCCCTGGCCACAGCAGCCCCAGGAGCAGCGCCGGCAGCAGCGCCGCGGGGAGAGGCATCCCGGCTTAGGGGCGGGCAGCCACGGGCCGGCGGCCGGTCGCTCCGAAAATACGCTCGACCCCCAGCTCCCACTTTATACTGAGGTCAAAGAAGGGGGGAGAAGAAAAAAGAAAACCGACAAAAAGTCACACAGTAAAAAAAAAAAAAAGGAAAAAATAAAAAGAAGAAAGAAAAAAAGGAAACCAAAAAGCAAAGCGGGGAGGGATGTAGCTTAGTGCTCAGTCCCCGGAGGATCTGCGGTTTCCCTGGGCTGGCTGCATGGAGAGGAAATCCCGGGAGCAAGAGCTTCTGAACTTGATCTCAACTCCAGGAGTCTTGTCTGAAGTGCTGATCTTCTTCTATAGCTGCTCAGCCATAGCGCTTTAGCCCTAGCCACGATATTTATATATCCATGTGCGTTGGTACCTATTACATCACCACCTACTGCTGTCTGCTGCAGCCCTCCGGTTTAGCTGAAAGTCAAATTATCACCCCTAGATGCTTAACAACTCCAAAGCGTCTTGAAGGGAAAGGGTGAGCAGCACTGGTGCTAAACAAGAGGGACAGCACAAACTTTTAAACAGAAAAGGTCATATTTTACGTTCATCACAGCAGCTTCCTTCTCTCCCTCTTTTCTTTTTCTTTCTTTCTTTCTTTCTTTCTTTCTTTCTTTCTTTCTTTCTTTCTTTCTTTCTTTTTTTCTTTTTTTCTTTTTTTTTTTTTCTTTTTCTTTTTTTTTTTTTTTTTTTTTTTTTTTTTNTTTCTCTCTTTCTCTCTTTCTCTCTTTCTTTTTCTTTGTCTTCCTTTATCTTTCTTTCTTTTTCTTTCCTTCCTCTCTTCCTCTCTTGCTCTTTCCCTCTTTTCCCTTTTCTTTCTTCTATTCTCTTGATATCTCTTCTCTTTATATTTTTCTCTTTCGCAAGTGCCTACAAATGCTAATGCAAGACACAAAAATCAAAGAACGCCCAGCACACTCTCCCCCCAACACAGTGTATGACTACATAAATCTGTGGAATTTCTGCTTTTGCTGTATCCAAGCGACATGGTTTACAGTTTGCTAGATGCAGCAAAAAAATTCCCTTCATTAAAAGCCAAAATAGTTGTTGAATGGGAGGTTTAAGAACTCAAAAATGAAACAACTTGCAAACAAGGCTTTAATAAAGAGAAAAACATTTAAAGAGGCAGCATGAGTTCAAAAGCAGGAATAAAGTTTTTGATTCTAAATATCCCTTTAAGAAATCAGAAAGCAGAGCATTGCTCTGGAGTACCACACTTGTGGAGCTCCCTCTTGGTCACACTGACAGGGGCTGCAGTGGCACAAGTTGATTCCAGAGCTTGGAGCCTCCCACTCGTGCAAGTATTGCTGCATTCTTGATGGTGTGGTTATTTTTCAATCTTTACTTAGGTGCTGCAGTTGTGTTATAATGATGCAGTAGTTCTTAGGTAATTACTTCATTTGGTTTAGGCTCATGGAAATGAAGCTCAGTATTTAAAAATAGGAGAAGTTTTGACCCTATCAGTCTAGAATTACTTTGCTTAGAGCAAATCCCATATGTTTTGTCACCTCCCATAGCTTAAGCCTCGGCCCTCAACAGGTTTTCAGAACAAACAGGTGAGGAGACATTAGGACAATTTTGGAAGGTCCTGAATTAATATGAAAGTGTGTTTCGGGGAGGCAGGGGGAAGTGTTTTGTGACTCAAGTCCTTTACAGCCTGAAGCCAGTTTAGTCTTTCACGCCAGCAAAGCTCTCCTGCTGTTCCAGCAAAGGATGCGAGAGAAAAGAGAATTGCCTCAAGGCAGATGACAGCTCACCTAGGTGCGAAAATCTCTGACCTTCGCTAAACCTAAGCAAACTTGGGTGATGTGCTTTTATTTCTTCTTGTGAGGTGCACACACTGTGCGTGTGTGTGTGCCCTGTGTGTGTGTGCACGCCTGTCTCCTGGCACACCTCTTGGGGTGGAAAGCGGACTGCCACTGCTCTGGGGGTGACTGCAGTCTGGGGCCACAACACTCCCAGGTGTAGTTTTGTCTCAGTGTCAAACAAGTTCACTTTAAAGACAGCACAATTTAGATTTTTCTCTGTGGAGGTGAAAATGCCCCACTCCTGGAAGTGTTCCGGGTTGGACAGGGCTTTGAGCAGCCTGGCTTAGTGGAAAGTGTCCCTGCCCATGGCAGTGGGTTGGAATGGGATGGTCTTTAAGGCCTCTTCCAAACCTAACAATTCTGTGATTCTATGCAATCCACTGGTGTCAAATGCACTGATTTTTATTACATTTTTATTATATCTTACCCCTGACGAGCCGAGTGGCTCAGCTGTGGATGCAAAGGCTGTGCATCAGGCAAAGACCAGCTGCTCCCAGGCTTGGAAACTGCCCTGCTCTGCCCTTCTCCTTGCCCAGGCTCCTTAGAACAGCGTGATCCCACCTCACTTCAAAATCTGAATTATTTGCACTTAGCAAACAGCAGTGGGTGAATTTGGGATTAAGCTTATTTACCTTCTGAAGGATAAGGCTGAGGAGTGGCACTTCTGCTGACACAGTCACCCAGCAGCTTCCCTCCTGCAGCAGAGGCCAGAGCCAGGTCTGCTTGGCCTCACAACTGTTCTCCCTGGCCCAAAGCAGTGTGAACTCCGAGGCCTGAGACTGTGCACGTGAAAGCGCCTTAAAACTCTAAGTTAGGGATCTGCACTGGAGGCTCAGCAAGAAATAACACCTCCATCCCTTTGGGATGGATGGACATGGGTCCTAAATCACCCTGTTAGGCTTCTAGGCCACATGTTTGCAAGATCAGGTACTAAATGATTACACAGAGAATCCAGAACATCAGATTGCATTGTCACAATACCGCTGATGCTGCTACAAGTTCATTCTTACCCTTGCTACAGAATTAAACATCACTGTTTCCATAAAGGCTCCCAATGAACTTTTCCGAGAGGAAAAGCGATGAGTTTCCACCTAAGAATGAATATAGGAGGTTTGATTTTGCTTTCAGGCTTTCTATATTCATGTGTGGGTGATCTTGTTGCCGGCTACCTATGAAACAGCTGTCCTGGTGCTACAGAGTCCTCTGGTTGTTGTTGCTTGTTCCTGGGAAAAATCCCCAGGGATGGAAGCAAAGCAGAACCTCACTATGTTGTGTTTGCACCAGGTGTAACTGAGAGGTGGAAGACGGTCACCTCCGGGGTCTTTATGCTGTGACACAGACATTGTCAGCCAGAAATTGCTGTCACAGGAAATCATCAAAGCAGCCAAATACGAAAGCCAAAAACCAGTGTCAGGCAGTCCAGGCCAGAGACAGGAACTGAGCCTCCAGTGTGCCATCGGCTTTCAGGCAGTGAAGGGGAGGGGGGTGTCTCCAGATCATCCCATAATTAATTCCGAGTCTTCTGTACGGTGCCACGTGCTGCTGCTCTGGTGTCACGTGCTCTTTCCCAGCAATAATTTAGATACCAAACCAGGTAGAATGTCTTCATCTTTGTATGGGCTCTTTTCCCTAAGAAGCAGATGTGGATGTCACAGTTCAGACAGCTCTGCTTTCCAAACTCCTCTAGGCTTTAAGGATAAAAAAGAAGAAAGGATTTACAGAGTTCAGGTCCACACCCTGGTTCAAGCCCAATGGATCACGGATTCTGAAAGAAAAAGGAAAAGAGGAAGGAAATCTGGAATACCTTTACACATTATTTTGAAATTGCACTGGCATAGCAGTCATCCAAACCTGGCTCTGTGTCTGCCTTTCTGAAGGGATCTAGGTCCTCAATTTAAACATCAATTTACATATTTATTAACTCCGGTAAATAGATGTAAATGACCCTGAAAGTTATTGCTCGTGAGCTTTTCTCCTGAAGGCAAATATTTTACTGAGACCCTTTGGTCTGGAAGGATGGGGGGGCGTACTGGAAGGGGCATGGAGAAGTGCGTGGAGAGGAAAAAATCCCTTTCCGCCTGTTTGCGCGCTATGAACGCACCGCAAAAAAGCCAGCCCGCACCCCAGCTCCTCCTTTGCATACGCCCCTTTTAACTACGATTATTTTGGAAGACAAGCACCCAGCGCTCTGCAGCAGGGCAGAGCCTGGGAAAGCTTTCTCACGTTCACGTCTGGCTGCCCCTGTGTGTGAGCGGGCAGTGGTCCCGGGAGAGGAGGCTGCCTGGAATGCCGGGGTCGCCGGGAGACCTTGGCCATCCCGCCTCTGCCGCCGGCATAGCGCACATACCCACGCCCGAGCCAGGAGTCAGATGCACCCTGGGCTCTTTTCTCTCTCTGTTTGCAGCTGGTCTATTTGATCTCTGTGTGCCTGGGCTGTTTGCTGTTGTGAGCGCCTTGCCGTGATCAAAACCTCATTATCTCGGGCGGTGCTGCAGCGTTCCATATTGGAAAAGGGCACTGGAGTATGGCAGCAGGCAGCTACAATGCTGGGCAGGCAACAAAGGCAACAGTAACCTCCCCCCAGTGCATTTGGGTTGATTCAGTCTCCTTCAGAGAGGACTGAACATCACTTTGCTTGTGCTGGGTAGGGGTGTTCTCACCGGCTCCTGGTGAGCCCGCGCAGTCCCACATCCCTGTGTGTCTCCGTGTGAAGCAGAGACCAGAGGGGACCTGACTGAGCCCATCTGTGTGGCTCCTGTAGGGCTCCAACAGCTCAGATGCTGCAATCCACACTTCCAGCTCGTGTCCGTGATGGTGATACACGCCCACGGCTGCAGCTTTGCTCCAGGCTTTTCTTCCACTTTGTGTAGCCCACAGCAAAATATTCCCAACCCTACCGTCACTACTGCTCTGCATTTCCAGCAGTTTTCTTGGCTTTTGCTCCATTACCAGCTCTTCTGGCTCTGTGTGCTTCCTGTTGTCCACTACCCTCTCCCTTTTCCCGTAGCTGTTCTACTCCCTCATCCATCCTCAGGACAACAAGGGCCCTGCACGGAAGCTGCATTCCTTGGAAAGGATGACTAGGTATCACCCAGACCTTAACTGCAGGGATGAAGGCTGTGTCCACCCTGGTGGATGTTCTGCAGTCCCCCACTATGGTGCCACTGCTTCCTCAAATGTGGGACCTGTGAAAATGAGCTTTGGGAAGTGATGCCACGAGCACCAGGTAAGGGAGGAATTCTTAGCATTTCTCTCTGATGCTGTGATTGGTGTCAGTTCCTGAAGCCTGAGATGCTGGGGGTGGGATGAGTGGAGAACATGGAGATCTGAGGAGTCCTCAGGAGGATCACCGGAGTTTGTGTTATTGAAGGGCAGGACTCAGTGGGATGGGACAATGGAAGTGTCCTGGGAAGTGTCATCAGCCAAGGCAGGTCATTTTGGGGGCCAAACGTGTTCTGGGGTTTTGTCACAGTCCCACAGCCCCACAGCCCCACAGCTTTCATCCTCATGGGGATTGAACCAAAGTTTGAAAGGGAATTCTGCTAAGAGCGTGGATGGGGAAATATATTCAGGGGGCTCCAGTTATTAATGTTGGTCTTCTTTGGAAAACTTCATTCCCAGCCAGGCTTATTCTTACTCTGAAGCCCACAGGCTGATACTTTCACTCTCATTGCTGACATCTCTGCATATGCTGTTCTGTTCTTCCTTGTCCTGTATTCTTTTTACCTACTGAAATTACAAACACTTTAAAACTAAAAATACACATTTTTTTCCTTTTGTCAGACTATGACACACATACTTCTGCTGATACATTACTTGACACCCTGCCAAGAAAAACTGGTGAAAGGAAACACAATAGAAAATGGGTTTTGAGAATCAGAGTAAGTGTTTGTTAAGCTTATTTTTATTATTATTATTATTGCGGGAAATAGTACCTTAAGTTGACATTTTTGTGTGAGAATGTTTTAGCTGACTTTGAGTGTACCATAATCGGTTTACACGAATCTGTTCAACATGTGGCCTCTCCTGCATGAATCATTTTTTCACCGGTGGCTGATGTGAAGAAAACTGGCTGCTGTAAGCAAATGACGTGTGCTGCTGAATTCTAAAACTTCCTAGCCAAGCACCACTTCAGGTCTGTCAGAACATATATGGACATAGCTGTGCGATCCATAACCTCTCCGAGCATGCAGGAGACCAGCTTTTCCAGTTGACCTTTAGTGTCACAACTGTGAAACAAATACTCTGCTCTCCTGATACCACCAGTGCTATTAGCAGTGGCAACTTTATCTTTCACTCTGGCGCACAAAAAGCGCTGAAAGAAAGGTATAAAACCAGGCCAGCACAACATTACTCCTGATGGAGTCAGCCAGAAATATCTGTATGGTTTTGATGGGCGAGTTTTTGAAAAGTAAACTGCAAGCCATGAGCTGTGCACAGGCAACAGCTCTAGAGCTTGAGGATCAAGCAGCACGGAGGTTATTCACCAAATTCTGTGTTGTCTGAGGGCAGTGACAGCAGCAACATATCAGGTGAAAGGCATTTTCTTCCCCTTCATTTGGGAAGGAAAGCTAAGAAGGCAGATAGATGGCTGAGAAGCATATTGCAGCAGTGTGTGAAACAAGTTGTCCGTCAGCAGGCATGTCAGTCACCTGTCATCAGACATGTCCAGGGGATTTGTCACAGGCTTTTTGACTCACTCCCTTCACGCTGTTGAGTAACAGGCCTCGCAGATCACAATGGGAGCCAGTTCTCGCTTCGAGTTCGGATCGCACCAGATATACGTAAATAAGATTTGGATGAATGATCCTTGCCTAGAGAAATCCCCTCGATACCAAGAAACCAGCAGTGATGGCATGGCTTGATCTTTGATTTAATCTCGGTATTCAAGGCCCAGGGCAGCTTTGTTCTAGTCAACCATTTTAATATCAACTATTTTTACTCCATTTTTCTCACTTCACTGATGAAACTTTGAGAGCCACAGTAACATCAGCATTACAGGAATAAATTACAGGCACGTTAAGAAATGACAAGCAGAAGAAAACAATAAAGACTTCCCATCTCCTTTTGGGTGATTCCTGGTGCTGCTCTAAGAGCACATTTCCCACAGGATGTGCTTTTGTTCCTGCAGATGAGAGAGGGAACGGGACCATGCTCTCAGGCAGTTTGCTCCACAAAGCCTGGCAGCATCCTTAGCTCTCAGCAATGAACTCTGAACATTATGGTTTTTATTCCATTTAAAATATGTTCATATTTGGATGAAGGGAATGCACAATTTCCATGCTGCCAACGTGCTCTGCAGGAAGAGGTCCCCAGGGAATTAGCTCAGATACTTACCTGGCTTGGGACTGCTTTTTGTTTTTAGGAAGCAGTATGTGTTAAATGCAAACTTGAAATGACCATTTGGAGATTTTCTTGAGAAAAAAACCCCAGCCTTAAATCAGGCAGTCAACAGCAGAATGAAGGCTTTGGTATTTTTAATAATTTCCAGGACCAACCTGTGATTCCCTCCCTTGCTTGGGAGCCACTTGGAGCTCAGCCAAGTGTCCTTCCTGAATGTGTGTGTCCTGCAAAGGTTGAGAGCAGGGGTGTGGTCATCTAAAACCTGTTAGCTGCCACGTCCCAGCAGAGCATGTCCCACAGCTTTTTCCCAACCTTTTCCCAACTGAAAGGACAGGTAATTTCCATGAAATTATTCCATGAAAGGTGCCACTGAGCTGAAATCTATTCTTGCTCATTTCCATGCAACTTCCTGAGAAAACGGGATAAATCAAGGGAAGCTGAGTCTACACAAAGTCTGCTCCCTAATAGAAATCCTGTTTTTATGTCAGAGCGCACACCTTGAGGATGATTATTTCGATATGAATCTCCGTGTACCTTATTATCAACATGAACAGGAAAGGAGGATGCACACGAGAGCTGCTGGAATCGGGACAGTGGGATGGGAATGACACATAACGTAGGGAAAGCTCCCTGCCCAGGGAATTCAGACAGTGCTGTGCAGTCACTGCTTTGCTATTTGCCACGTGCTATATCCAGTCACAAAATATTCCACTCAGTCAGAGACATGGCCAGAAAAAGCCCTGCGAACCCCAAAGTCTTGCAGTCTTATAATAACCAGTGGAGCACACCCTCCTCCACAAAAGGAGCTCAGCAGGGCTCCCACTGACCTGCCAGGGACACACTGCATGCTATTTACTCTGTATTTAAAGAATCAGGCAAAAGTCACGGGGGCTGGGTTCAGCGCCTTCAAGGCCATCCAGCATTGCTCTGGAACCAGGAAACAAGTATTTTTGGCTGCCCTAATGAAATTTCATAATGCTGGAATGAGGTATTACAAAACTATCTGGAGTTTTCAGAGTATCAGTTTATTTCAGTGGTTAAAAACTAAATTTGGTTACCGGTATTGGGCGAAAAATGGATTATGTCATTAAAACACAAATCCTTTCAAAATTAATGTGTCTTCTTATCCCTTCCCATTCCACTTTTTCGTTTCCAGGTTTATATTCCTGGTGTTGGACCAGCACACTAGGAGGCTACTTGTCACTTGAAGTTCTAATGCAGGATTTCAGACAAAGAAAAAGCATTGGAGCCTTTATAAGCACTTCTTGGGTTGGGATTCAAAGGAACACGATGATGACACAATACTTCTAACTGTAAAATGCCATTTCTATTGTCTACAACACAATACATACCATTACTATCATTCTCATTTTTCTGAAAAAACCCCCGTCAGTCTAAAACTTCAGGTACAATCAAACCACAAACAGGATGGAACAAATAAGCTGCTGATTGACTCGCAGGAGGAGGGCAGGTGAAGCTGGGCAAGGCATCATGCCAGGACCTCTGGGATCTGGAGCTCCATGTCAAACCAAAGGCAGCCTTGGAGAGATCAGACCCAGCCTGAAGATCCTGTGGACCCCAGGGAAGGTAGGTGTTTTTTTGTGTGGACCTTAAGAGAGAGGATGGAAATCCTGGCTCAGGAACTTTTTTTTGTGGAGTAGTGGGGGACTGAAAGTTATCGTAGGGAGTAGGAGCCAGGGAGCCCTCAAAATTACTCTATTTGTTTGCCTGGGAGTTCCCACTGAACTGCTGCCAAAATGATTCAATAAAATGCTATTTCTGGTGGCAGTGACAGTTTTCGCTGCGGGTGTTGAAGAGGCAAGAAATATCATCCTTAACAACAGCGTGGGGATGTGTTACACCTGCAGTCAGGTCTCATCCCTTCCTCGCCCTCTGAAATTTCCCTGATCTTTCTCACACTGGCTGGGGCCGCTGCTGACAAACCAGGAAGATGAAGGAGAGGAGGGAGAAGAACTGTGCTGGCATGTGTTGTCCTACAAAAGATTTTTACAGAGCTTAGAAAGTTCCTCTCCACCCCTTCCTGTCACCACAGGAGTAGCTGCAATTTAAATTGCAGCAGGTAAATTATGGAGCGTACATCCAAAAAACTACCCCAAAACTCCCTCCTGTAGCAGCTTTGGTGCACGTGCAACCATAATTCAGGACCATGGGAACAAACCTCACACACTGTTGTAGATTATTATTTAACAGCAGCAAATTCCCATGATTTTTTACCAAGCCTGAGGGGCGGTTTGCAACCCATTCTCAATCTTCCTGGTGCTTTCAACCCAACAAGGACACAGGCTGCAGAGGCAGCTCCCAAATACAAGGGATCACGATTTGATCACGTTGGCAAGGTGGCTTCAGGAACTCTCTCTTGCCTTTTGGGAACGCCCTGCTGCGGTACTACTCCTGCGTCACCGACATCACACTCGTTTAGGACTAAGCTGCACATTACTGTAAGTTAAATATTACTGTGAGTTACATGTTAGGTGAGCTTCTGTGACAGTTAGGGATAAGGGAATGACATGGGAATGTTCTCCCATTAGCTGCAGAGGAGAACACGCAGAACACCTTTGCTCATGGGCTAACCACACGCTGCTGAAGGAACTGCAACACCTCAGCAGAGAGCTCATAAGAAATCAGCCAGACACGTTTAAAGAGCAGTTTGGAGTCACCAAATATGAGCCAAATATATCTCGCTGTTGTTACAGCATAAATATAATTATTGCTATTATTAGTAGCAGCGATAGTTACTATTCAGGTTATTATTAGTCATAATTTTCACTGTGGTACCACTTAGGAATTCCCTCCCAAGACCAGAGAGCCTTTGCAACACGCTCTGCAGCGCTGTTGCCATGACAGTTTTGCTCTGTTTGCCAGTGTGTTTTGGCTAGAGAGCCAGCTGCTGACTCGCTGTGCTCCAAGTTGCTGAGCAATAAATCCCAGACCAAATTCAGGACCAGATTTCCTGCTCCAAGCCTCAATCCCGCGACTTGCCGAGCGGGCTGCCCTGAAACTCCGCCTGAGCCCATCCAGTCCCTCTGCTGAAACACCACTCCTACCAAAACTGGGGGCTCCTAAGTCAGGTTTCCGGGAATATGTGTTGTATATGCATGGAGGTAAGCACCGGAGGTGCTGCTGGCGAGACTGACAGTGCAGGGAGTTATTTGTGACTTGTGGAGAACGGGGAAGTTGAGAATTACTTCTTTGCAGGACAAGCAAACAGAAGCCCGTTATATGAAGAAAAAGGACATTTAACTCAGCAGGATGGGGTGCCCTCAGGTGCTCACGGAGTTTCAGCTGCCCCAGCACCACGGGGTGACACAAACCTCTTGTTCCCAGGACTGCAAGCCATGAGCATCCCGGGGCTGCCGGGTAAAGCCACGGTATGTGAACTAATGGTCCCCAAACCATTACCTAAGGAGTTGAAAGCCTTATCACAAAAGCACCAGGGGGTGTGATTTGCATCTCTCCAAGTGTGGGTCCAGTACCTGCTCCATCTGTCATCACCAGTATTCTCTCTTTGTAACCTCCCTCGTCCCTCTGTGTCACCAGCATCCCCACTATAGGTGTTGTGTTTTCTGATGGTCCACTTAGCACATTCAGAGCTCTTCCATGCTCCCACTATTGTTTGGTTACGTCTTTTAGGGCTAAGATCTGATCAGTGTTTGTACACCCTCTTCTGAAGCTAAACGGACTTTCCTTAAGCCTGCTATTCAGCTGTGCCCACTTTCCTGTTCACAGGCACTCAAGCAAATGTATTCTCAAACACGGCAAACAGGCTAATGCCTCTTGAGTCTTATATTCCTTCCTGCCACCTCCTTTTCTTTTCCTTCGGCCTGTTGTAAGCACAGCTGAATTCCAGGGTCAGGTCCTTCCGCAGCTCCGAAGAGCTCTGGGAATACCTGACGCTGTCCCACGGGCGACACCTTTGTTGTCAGCACAGAAGGGAGGATGCGATGCCATGGGTCACACCCAGGGCTGGATCCAAGGATTCACAAGGATCTACAAGCCCACTGCATTCTCCTTGCCAGCTTTCAGTCTCAATCCATGGCACCCATGTTGATTAACTTTTCTTTTTTAAAGTTCCCCAGCATATTTTAGCTTTGCTTTTTTCAACAGGTTTCCACTCTCGCTTCTCGCTTCCCATCTTAAAGCCCTGACTTTTCCTGTCTCCCTAGTGAATAAACTCGACTTTTGAGATATCAACCATCCCGACAGGTTTCTGAACGTTCACGTGGAGCCATGTGAGGTTGCGACCCACTGCGTGTGTCCCTCACCTTCCAAAACACATTTTCTGAGATCTCTCTCTGAAAGGACCTACTCAGAAATACAGATAAATTATAAGAACAACTAGAATTTGGTGTTAGGTCCTAACTGAACACATACTCAGCCTTTATTCAGGCTAATCACAAAATTGATCTATCTCTTCACACTAAACTCTTTAAGTTAAAGGAATTCTTGTCCTTGACTATATTTTATCTGATTAAATACTGATAAAGGTGTAGCATGATACAGGCAGGCATTTAAGAGATGATGAGCATTCAGACTTACCTGTTGTGTTCAGATGAAAATAGCAAGCCTTGGTCTCCCCCTTTGGGCACCTGGGCCACAGCTTTCTGAGAACCCTCTCCATCACTGACAGAAGGCTCTCACAGCTCACAGATGTAGTGGCCAAACTCCTGAGAGAGGCTGAAGTTAAACCAGGTCTTCTTGAACCAAATGTCCAGTCCCTTCTTGTGGGACTGGTACCATTAAAAAAAAAAAAAAAAGATACTGAGGAAAACAATTCTCTTGCATTTCTCTGTTGTTCAAATGCTGCAGACAAGGTGTGAGGCATCACAAAAACCTGCAGTGTGAGACACTGGCCTGAACAGCTCATGAGTTTGGTCAGTGCTGATGTAAAACAGCCATTTCACACATTTACAATAAAGTAGTACTGCTCATGATAAAAGTAAGCCCATTATAAATAAATAAATCCGGAAGCTATTTGTGCCAATCAAAAACAGTCACATCAGTGTTCCTGCCTTGGCATTGTAATGCTTAAATCTGTAGTTTGTAAACACAAAACATTTAAAAAAATATCTGAATGATAAATGATTGATGTTATGTTGAGTAAAAATATCTCAGGACCATGGGGAAAATTTGTGATGCTTTATTTCAGCTAGAAGTCAGTGTAACAATTAGGGCTTCTAGCTCAGGTTCCAGGCAGACATCTTTCTTCCATTACATTTTTCTCTCTCCCTCCTATGCCAACTCTTATAAAACAAGATACCGCAGGATTTAATTCTAAAAATCTAATATTACTGCCTTGTGGTGAACTGAATGCTACAGATTCCTTCTTGATAATACTGTCTCATGGGATTCCTGCG
Source organism: Atrichornis clamosus (assembly GCA_013400975.1). Taxonomy (NCBI): domain Eukaryota; kingdom Metazoa; phylum Chordata; class Aves; order Passeriformes; family Menuridae; genus Atrichornis; species Atrichornis clamosus. The sequence continues at coordinate 41,565 of WBMZ01012718.1, forward strand.
TGGTAACAGAATCTCCTGGGATTCCTGTCTGGTAACCATATCTCACTGGGCTTTTGTAGTATTTCTCTCACTGGATAACCCCAGCCCCACCAAATAAGCAGTCATAAACCTCACACTCTCTTTATTTTACATGACATTATTTTACTAATATCAGATTCACTTTTTTCACTAAATTAGAATTAGGGCTCTAAGAGGAGTAGAATATTTTGTTTGTTTGACATTAAGAAATTCCTTTAAAGAAGCAATAATTGAAATGTTTCATGGCTTCGTTGCACTTTGCCTTTAGCCATACGTGGACTAGAGACCTTTTTGTTGTTCTGAAAGTGAGCTGTGGTAATAGTTCTTCCTCTTCATGCCAGTGAGAGAAACCACAGCTAAATGGTTTCAGAAGGAATATACTGAGCACTTCTTAAGAGAGGTTTTCAGTGAAAGCCTCTCCTGCAGCTAAAAATCGGCAGTAGAGCAACAGCCATAAATCCCGTGTTTTTCTGCTTGGGTTAATTACAGCAAAAGGCCACTGAAATATGGGGATCCAGCAATCCAACCTTTCTGTCCTTAGCCACTCTCTCTACCCAGTGGTTCCTAGCAGGTGACAGGGATAAAATTATTGCAAAAAGTCCACAAACACACACAGAATTTTGTTCTTACAGTCCTGCCCGGTATCATCAGACACTTTCCCAGGTTCTCACAGGATGCAGAGCCACCCTGGGAAGTCATTCCACTTGCTGGGAAACTCTGTCGGGAGATTTGCACTTCTCACAGCGTTCAGACCTGTTCCGTCAACTTGTAGCACTGAAAGTGATTCAGGAGAGATCTGCTCTGCTTGGCCCTGTGAGATTTCCAGGCTCCAAAGTTTTGTCTTCAGCTTTCCTTTGGCTCGTCTGGTGTTTCTCATGGCCCACTTTTGAGAAGATGTGGTTGGGGGGTCACCTCCAGGGCGGGATTGCTGCTGAGGTGAGACCCAGGCTCGCTCATGGAAGGGCAGTTCCAGAACATTTTCCTGCGGCCGTGATCCATCCCCTGGAGTACCCAGCCCCAACAGTGTGGGTCAGACAAAACAGCGACGGGCCCTGCAAAGAGTTATTCAGTAAGATTTGTGCCACTGAGCTCTTGGACGTGCCAGCAGACATCAGGACAGGTCTTGGCCAGCTGGCACGGGGTGGCTTTAGCAGAGCTCTGAGCAGCTGAACCTCTGGCTCCGTAAGAGAAGGAAAGTTTGGAACCCAGATGCTTCTGTGAAGCCCCATGAAGGTGCCTGAAGAATACAAATGTTAGAGGTGAAAGAAGGTAAGCAGGCAACACTTTCTATTAAAGCATTGTGTCTCCTGCCACGTGTTCAGACAAAAAAATAAGCCATTTTTCCTTTTCACAGCTGTCTTTTTATCCAAATATAACGCTCACAACTTCAGAACTTACAGCTGTTCTGAGCCCCTTTTTGAATCCAAAGTGGGCATCAACACCAGCTTTTCTTTGGTCCTGCTCAAGTTGTTAAATCTCCTCACATTTAGAGACACAAGGAACTGTGATAACAATCCCTGGCAACTTCCTATTATTTTGAGAGGATCAATAAAGTTTATGAAGCACTTCCTGAAGGTAAAAACAAAAATATGACTGGCACACTTGATACCAGGTCTTCCGAGACACCTTTTTCCCTAATTCCTTGAATTTCCATGGTGTTTATCTGCCTGAGGCACCATTGAACCTCGCGGCCAGGTAAGCAAGTGGAGGTCCTGGCTGGCACCTTGGCACCCTCTGCAGTGGCTGGAAAGACTGTTCTGGCTACTGCTACGGGCTGGGACAACCAGCAGTGGTGTCAGAACTGCAGCTCTCCTCTGCTGCCTTTCCAGTCCCAACTTTCTGCTTGGAAAATGAACCGAGAAAACCCGTGTTGGAGCGCCGGGGAAAAAATCCATAGGTGTGCTAGAACAAAACCAGGAAGAACAAAACCAGCAAAAGGAAAACACTTTTTTACCAGGGGGGCTTTTGATGGCCTCCTGAGGGGCCATTCATGGCTTTCTCATGAGTCACCACCCCAGAAATACTGCGAGTGCTATTCATTCAGCAGGGCGAGCAGTGCAAGCTGGAAACAATCTGGGGAACTCTCATCTTCAGGTCAGCGGGGGCTGGCAGCACGGCCGCCCTGCGCCTGGGAACGAGGGGCGAGACAAGAAAGGGCACGGCTCCCAAATTGCTCTCGTGCATGCTGTGCCCGGGGACCGGCCCTGCAGCAAGGGAAGGGTTTATTCCCTGCCCAGCAGCAGAGTTGTGGGCCCCCTTTTGCAGCTCCTGAGGGCTGTGATGAGTGATTTTTAATGGTTAGGCTGGGAAAGGTTTGTGTAAAACCGGAACGAAAAGAGAGGGTGCAGAGCTTGGGGGAGACACACGAAAATTCCTGCCATCCCACACTGCTTGGAAGGGCCAGAGAGCGACCTGGGTGTTCACCCTGTTTATAGCCCACGGCACCTTCTCGGGGCCTGAAGCCCTCCTGCCACAAAAACGGGGGACCAGCCACAAAACCAGCACATCTCGCACATAACACAGCCCCTTTCTTACAGGACAGGCAAGAGGCTAAACGCCTTAATTAGAAGTTCCCTGAGTTATTTTTTGTGTGTTGCAGCCAACAACACAGAACATGGACTCCTGGTGGAATACCAAGGCAGTAAATCAATGGAGGGTCCTCGCTACCGTTCATGAAATGCTCCAGCTGTGCTCCCAAGGATTACAATGTCAACAAAACTCTTGATTTGAATCACAGCCTTGCCTTCACTCAGGGGCCGTATATTAGTCTTGAAGAGCAGACAGAGTTCCACTGCTCAAGAAAAAGAAAAAGAAAAAGCAAAAGGAAAAGAAAAAAAAGACAAAGACAAAGAAAAAGAAAAAGAAAGAGAAAGAAAAAGAAAAAAAGAAAAAGAAAAAGGAGAAGGAAAAGGAAAAGGAAAGGAAAAAGAAAAGGAAAAGAAAAAGGAAAAGAAGAAGGAGAAGGAAAAGAAAAAGGAAAAGAAGAAGGAGAAGGAAAAGAAAAAGGAAAAGAAGAAGGAGAAGGAAAAGAAAAAGGAAAAGAAGAAGGAGAAGGAAAAGAAAAAGGAAAAGAAGAAGGAGAAGGAAAAGAAAAAGGAAAAGAAGAAGGAGAAGGAAAAGAAAAAGGAAAAGAAGAAGGAGAAGGAAAAGAAAAAGGAAAAGAAGAAGGAGAAGGAAAAGAAAAAGGAAAAGAAGAAGGAGAAGGAAAAGAAAAAGGAAAAGAAGAAGGAGAAGGAAAAGAAAAAGGAAAAGAAAAAGAAAAAGGAAAAGGAAAAGAAAGAGAATTGCTGAGCTGAAGATAAAATGGTGATGTAGGGGAGGAACATTGCTGCCAAAGGAGACACGTGGTGACTTCCAGCAAAAACCTCGAGAAACTTGAAGATCTTTCTCCATGTTTGTTTAGCATAAATTCCACAAGTAAAATTTAATTTTTCCCAATGCATTTAGACAGTGTTTAGTCACCTGATTAAGTGCTCGGCTTCACCAAAGCCATTACAGCAAAGCCAGCTGACTTCAGCCAAGGACCTGGTCCTTACTCAGAGTATGATACAGATCAGGAATCCCAGGAAACAAAAATGGATCATTCTAGACAGTGCTAAATTTTTCTGGAGGACAAATATGTTTGAATACCACTTGTGGTTGTGCTTCTGCTTTAGAGGATGACCAAATCATAGAATCAGAATCATAAAATATCCTGGACCAATGAAGACTAGACCGTATTCCATCAGGCTGGATTCTCAAAAACGGTGCAAAAGGTGCAGCTTTGCCTTAGCAAAACACTTGAAGTTTCCCAGGAATCTTTTGGCATTTAGCAGGTGTTCCCTTGCAATGATTGCAATAAATCTTAACAACCCACGTGTAACCAGGCGAAAAAAAAATGCTGAAGAATTTTCTAATGATGACCTTGAAGCTGTTGACGAGGTCACAGCGGTAGTGTCATACTGCCGTTTGCACATGTTCTTACTTTCTTATTCCTACAGGAATCAGCTGCTGCCAAAGTACACATGATACAAACTAGAATCTTGATTATCCAGAGCTCAGTCATAGTCTCTGTTTCCTATAATACAGTTCTATCCCTGGTATTTATTGCTTACACTGAAAAGTATCCCAGTTATTCAAAACCTTGGTTACTCAGATTCAGTAACTGAACCCATTAAATCAGTTTGCAATTAATTCAGTCGGCTCAAAACCATTTCCCCTCTCACAACTGTACTGAAGCTTCCCAAAGATTTGCACAAAAATGACTCAAAAAGTGAGAGACCTACCTTTACTTTGAATGTTTCTGTTGGAAGCAAAAAGGAGGGGAAATCTCATGGAGCCCTAAAAGTCCTGGAGTTTTTGCCAGGTTTATATCTTTGCCGAAGCAAGAAAACCTCCTCTCTGAAATGCAGAATTAGTTGAAAATGCTGCCTTGCACTATCACAAAGGTTGAACGGCAGCTGAAATAAAAAAGGGTTGTAGAGCTGAGCCAATTCCTGAAATGCAACGCTGGTTCTACTGCCCCCCATCCTGCACAGTCAGGGTAGCCAGCGGGCGTGGGAGCAGCCTTTTTCTTGGCTTAGCATTTGGTTTATTTTGGTTTGTTTTGGTTTGTTTTGCTGCCCCACCACCACACGAGGAGCGGGTGCAGATCTCTGCCAGCTCGTGCTCCCTCCAGCACCTGCAGGGCTGCACTGGGGCTCCTGCCCAGGCTCCAAGAGCCTCATCCCATCATTTCCCGGGATAACACAGACTTCTCTGCTCACGGGGTCTCCAGGTGCAAACACACGTGCGCCGCCAAAGCTGAAAACACGGTTTTACACCCATCAAACGCATCATTGGTTTGCCACCAAAATAGAAAGTAGGAGTTTGTTTCATGAAGAAGTGAAATGGAAGTGTCACATGGGCAAGTAAATGATGTCATTGGTGTGAAAATATGCATTTTGTTTGTCTGAGATAAAACGCTTCAATCCTGGAAGCGTGTGCAGAACACAAACCCACCAGCCTTCACCTGGCAGGGTTCTCCAGGGCAGTTGTCTACACGGATTCTCTCTTTTCTCCTTCTTTTTCCTCTATCAATCTCTCGAAGGAAACAGCACCACAAGAGCATCTTGAGGTGTAAAAGTCTCTTTCTTATTTCTCTTTGCATTTTTATCCGTCCCCATCTCCTTTCGTTTCTTGTTTTGCCAAGGTTGCGTGGAAGAGAGGCACAAAGTGCCTTTCAGTCTTTCCACAGCTTTTTTACCAAATACTTAATTATTTTCTAAAAAAAAAAATATTTTTCTTCCTTTGTTCAACCATCATGTCCTTCACATGGAGCTAACCTAGATTGTCCCCAGGACTTACCAAGAAAGCCAGCTCTTGCCTGCCTCTCTAATTCCCCTCCAAAACTGGAAACTTGCTCCAATATTAGAACACCAGAACATTCCACACATGACTTTATAAAGTCTACTTTGAGGGCTTACTTGTTTTATAGGAATCTTATTGTTCCACAAATTTAGATTTTTCATCTCACCGTAGGTACCAGGGGAAATCTATGCCAAAACATATCACATAAATCGTATGTAGGAATATTTTTTGTTTTAAATGTAAGTTTTCTGTGGAAAAGGAATTGGATGGAGTGCTTGGCTCGTGTCCTGTTGCCCCTCTTTCCACCAGCTGAGGCCTTATCTTTGCCTGCAGATACAGGTTTCAGAAGCAGTGAAGTTGTAGGGCTCACTGCTGCCCCTCAAGGTGACACCACAAGCAGAGGTAGCCACGACTTTTATGGGAATTAACAAAGAAGGAATTGATTCTGGCCAGAGGATGGTGAACAGCTGCCTTCCCTGGGCACAGATTTAGGGAATTAATGAGCCTGGGTCCCCCTTAGGTGCTAAGAGAGGAGTGTTAAAACACTTGGGGATCTTGTGTGCTTTCAGGCTTTCTGGGAGGAGGCTGTTCCTACTTTATCTATAGAACTCTCTTACCTAACCAGAGCAGAGGAGAAAAAAGGCAAAGATAGGATTGTCTTCTCTGAAAATGTATAAAAATTATTGAATGGAACCAGAAGGAAAAACATGGGCCCATGGGGGGAAGTTGCAAGGGGTGAGGGTTTTGGCACAAGTTTTTACTAAAGCTGGGAAAATCCTGAGAGTGGTCAGCAGGAAGGAATGATATAAAACAAGAGTTAATTTGACCTTTGAAATTCAGAGGTTAAAGGAAATTTAACATTGGGTCGAGTTCTCTAAGAAAAAGAAAAAGACACGTGGGATCACCCTGCTCCATTTAGATTAGGAAATTTAGGGTGTTTAAAAAGAAAATAAGGAAAAACTCCATTCTGAAGAGCTCCTGTTTCACCATCCTGGTCCCTCTCTGGAAAGACCTCAGAGAATCTCAGTTTTCATAGCTAATTTTGAACGCATTTGCAGTAAAGCCCTTGAAACACAGTTCGTTCTTCATTCAGAACTGGGGAAAGAAAGGGTTAATCCGATCCTGAGGGCTTTCTTTCCATCTGCACCACTGAATATGGGTAACAGATACTCGGAGCAGACAGACTACGGGACACAAATAAACTCAGTTTCTGCTGCTGTAGTTTTAGACCCGTGTTGCCACGAAAAAATGTCTAAGGATTTAAGAATAATTTTCAGTCGGTTTCACGGTCTGAGCAACACATGCCTGCGAGCCTGCAGTGTCTGCAGTGCAAACCGGGCAGGCAGGATCACACCACGGCTATGCCCAGCAATCTGTGTCACCTGGCCTGCAGTGACACGGCCTCGGGCATTGCCGGGAGACTTCTTTCAGGCCTCTTCATTTCTGGATCCATAAAGTGACATTTGTGTGGCTTTTCCTCCTAGAAACACAAAAGGCAGGTGAAGCCTCGACCTGCTGTCCATTCTTTCTTAAAGAAGTGTCTAAAGGCACTGAATCCTGGTCACACTTGGTGAATGAGCCCATTTCTCTCTCCAAAATTCATGCAAGGAGTAATTTCTAAAGATAAAAATTGATTCAAGACAAACTATTACCTTTTGTGGCTGGTTATCACATATGAAGTGTTATTGGACAGAGTGACCAAACTTACATGAAGTACTTCCAAAGAAAAGGTTATTTCCAAATGAAAAAAAAGGTTGTTTCGAACTGCTACCTTATTCAAACTCAAAGACAGCTTAGTGTGAAATGTAAAAATATTTTGGCACTATCACACCCAGTTTTTTTGTTTCAAGACAAAAAATTTGCAAATCAAACAGCTGGTGCCAGAGATGCTTCCAAGCCAGCAGAACTGCACATCCCACTGGAGCTGGATGCTTCAGGATCTCTGCAGCCACCTCCACTGCCCTGTGTTTCTCACTGATATTTGCCTGGGCACCAGGGTGTCTCCAAACTCTCCTCACAGACTCTCTTCTCACTCCTGTTCTTCAAACCCAGACACTTCAGCAGTAAAGACACCACAGTGTTTGGGATTGATACTGTGGAAAACAAAGTGTTTCCTTTAACCTGTAAAGTGCAGGCCATGAACAAAGCCCCCCATGTTTTGTGGTCAAAAAAAGGGGATGCTCCCTGGATTTCACAAAGCCTTCCCTTCTGCTATGCAGTGGTGGCATCTGAACTATTGCAGAACTAAAGAGGGACAGTTCTCTCCAAGCATCTAAATTTGGAGGTGGTCCGAGAATGCTCACAAAGGAGGACAGTTACCATCAACTGTTCTTTAATTATAGATCTGCTTGTTCACCTTCCCAAATCCTTCAAACCTTCCCAAAGGAAACAGGAGACGTTTGAACTTGAGTGCCGCTGCCAGCTTCAAAGGACTGTTTAAGATAGCTTTAAAAAAAAAATAAAGATCAATCAGTTCAATACATTTTCAATACAAGAAGGAAGAAAGCAAATCTTTAATAGAAGGGGAAGCAGACACTAAAGAACTGCTACCTTATTCAAGCTATTCACTTTTGCTATGGTTTTTAGTTCTCATAGGGGTACAAGTTTCCAAAATTTTCCTGGGGTTTTAGATGTGTTCTCACTCTCTTCCTCCTTCTGTTTGGCTAATTCATGCCAGTGAAATAAATTTTTCCAACATCACGCTTATGGGCAGTGCTCTTTACTGAGCACATCCAAAAGCAAGGCACATTTTGCTTACAAAAAAATATTTTGGCCTCAAATTGGAGAAAAATAAGTCAAATTCAAGTAAAACTTTTACATCTAGTTACTTATGCATCTGATTTTATTCATGTAGTATTTTTGTGTCCTATTTGCTTGTATTTTAGAAGCTGGTCACTTCTTGTTGCTGTCACTTTAACGGCCAAAGTGTGTGACATTTGCTGCTGGAAATGTGTCCTTCCTCAGGTCGGTTTGTGTCTCAGGGCTGTGTCCACAACACGGACGTGGGTGAGAACATCCATCTCCCATCACTGTGTCTTCCTGGCCTACACATCAGCAAGGGAAAAACACGAGAAACCACCACGAAGGAGGGGCCATCCCTCACACTGCTCATCTCCACACTTGCAGCCAAGCTTTTTCTGTGGACAAATCCAGGAACTCAGTGTTTGGAAAAGCGGCTCTAGCAGCAGCGAGGAATCCGTGACCATTTTTAAAAATGCCATTACCAGAACAAAGGAAAAACGGTAATTCTCCAGTCCCTGGAGGCTTGTATGGCAGAGGGGACCAGAAGCAACCAAAGGGTGATTGAAGATATTTCACATCCACTTCTTATTCTCTAATGTCTTCCTGTCTAAATGTCCTCCTTATATCTGGTCTGAAAAAAAGAGGGCTTGTTGAGACCCTCAGCGACTGCAGGACGTTTGTAAATCATATCAGACAGAGCTCGCATTACGTGAATGCTAAATGTTTGACATTATGAAGATTTCTGACAAGCTGCATTTGCACTGCTGGCAGTTAATTAATTTTGTGCCACCGTGTGTTGTCTCACTTGTTTGCTTCTCTGTTGGTGTATTTTACTGCTAAAAGACCCTTCTTTTGTGATCAGTAGAAAGATGCTATATTTACTACCAATAAAAATATTTTGCGTTCCAAAAAGGAGCAAAAGAAGAGCTGTCAGTAAGGTCCCTCTGTGCATGGATTATCGTTTTGATAAGACAGATCGCAGCAGTTCCTATCAAAATCTCTCCTGGCAGAGTGACAGGATGGTCTCCTTGCAGAAAACACTTCTGCACATCAAGAGTGCACAAACAGTTGTCCTAACTGAATGCCTCTCTTTGCAAGACCTTCAGCATGTTACTGGTAATTAATATTGAAACATTTCTATTCCAGGAGCGTAAGGATATGTAGAATATTGTTTGGTTTGGGCTCAAAGGTGCAAATGTACATGACAATCACTAATTTCATTATGGCTAAACTTAGAAAGGTTTGGCTTAATTTGTCTGCATATATTTTTGGAGCGGTACATTGCAAACCACTGTCTCTTAGTGCTCTCCCTCAGCTTTTGAGGCCAGGAAAAGGACTCCTCATTTTTAATGTTACTGATGACACATTTTTTCGGAGGAAAATTCCATATAACTGTGCAATGCATGGGCACATAAGTGTGAAGAATCTTGTGCTTTATATCAAATGCAAACCAGCACTAAGATTCAAAGCTTTCATTGTCCTTGTTAACAGCTTTGTTTTCTGAGGTGATTGTTTAGGTCTGAGGGGGAGATTCTGGCCATCAGTGCTCAGTGGTGGCAGGGTGCTCAGGGGGAAGGTTTTCAGTGCAGCTCAAAGAGACTTCTCAAAGGCATTTTGCTGTGATATCTCACATTGCCCTGCCTGGCTACAACTTTAATATATTTCCTTGTCTGCTCCCCTGAGTTCGTGTTTACAGATGAGCCTGTGAATCAAATACTTGGTGATGAATATCAGTGTGTTCTAACAGCTTTGTTGTTTATGGGTAGTTTTTTTTGTTGGCCTGAACTGTTCGGGATGGGAGCAAACCTTCTGAAAGCTGGGGGTGTAACCACATCCTCGATTCAGACGATTATAAGGAACAGTTAAGCCTTGTCAGCTGAATAGTTGAACTAATACCAGCCCCATTCCAAAACCAGGTCCATGCAACCATCCAAAGGGAAGGCACGTGTGGTCAAAGGGATTTCTGTGCCCATTGTTTGCCAGAGGGCTGTACCTCCGTGAAGAAAAGCAGAGAAGAAAGTGGAAACATCAGGAAGTAAAGCAGGAAATCCAAGAGCTCACAAAAGGGCTCAAAACAGAGAGGGTTTGGGGCTGGTTAGTGCTATTAAAGAGTATGAACAAAACATCCCCTCTAGCATTATTTTCATGCTTGTGGTGGCTGAGAAAAACAGATTTTATACATTCTTTGTAATTAACAAAGATTACCTTGAGAAATGTCACCAGTCTCTCTGGTAAATGCTGAGGGAAGAAGCGTGAAGCAGTTTCCGAAAGCAAAAGGGGTGCACTGCTGTCCTTGCTGAGGCAAACGGGGAACAGGGGCAAGCCAATGTCAGACCCCCAGCAAGTGGTGAAACAGAGGGTCAGAAATATCACAAAATTACCAGAATGTAACCTCAGGATGGCAAATTAATGATGCTCAAAGAGAAGGAAAATCCATGCTTAGAAAGTGGAGAAAAATGTCTGAATAAATTTGGAAACAATTCCTGCTTTGTAAACTCAGTTATTTGACGTGGGGGAGCTATTCCTGTTTCATGCACAACTCTTGCATTTTACGAACAGACAACCACAGAAGTCCCAACATAAACATTAGAGACCAGAATATTTTACATGAACAGAGCTGTGATGGCATAAAGCAAGGACTAAAGGAACTAAAAAAACCTGCTTCAGGTATAAATCAAGAAGTCACGGATCAGGATTCGTGTCTCTTGCCTGGAAGCAAGTAAATGAAAACTTTGCCAAAACCCCTCAATTCACTGTCCTCTGCCTCATGAAAAGACAATGACATTCAAGTCCAGTTCAAGTAAAGCATCAGTGACTGGGAAAGTAACACAATATTTGCATAATTTGTACAATTCCTACAGAACAGTATTTTTTTAAAGTACAAAACGAGAAGGAAACGGTTCTGTAAAGTGCTAGAAATGGCAGCAACAGAAAGACTTTTATCATTTGGGAGGAGGTGAAGGAGATGACGAAAAGGGCCCTTGTGGAGTTCAGGAAAGAGCTGGTGCAGAACAGCAAGCTGAAAAGATAACTTTTGGAAGTAATACACCAGCTGCTCAATTATTGTTTATATCTGGCAATTGGGCAACTCTGCTGAATGTGCAATAGGTGATTTTAAGAATAGACAGTGCACCAGAATGACAACGTGGGTTAGAGAATAACTGATCCCAAACTGAACAGCATGCTTGGGTTGTGGATGGAGAGAAATCCGAGGGGTTGGGATAGGGAGCTGGACTCCAAAATGCACAGCAGGAATCTGAATATCCCAAGGTGAGGGGAAACTAATAATCAGTTTGAATTAAGTACAGCTAATCACTGAATCACAGAGAGGCTGATGGATGGGGAGCCCTGGAGGGTATGTGGTCCAAGCCCTCTCTTCAAACATGGTTGTCCAGAGCAGGCAGCCCAGGAGAAGGCAATTAATTCATGGCGTCCATCCTGGCTCTGGGACGAGAACAGCAACAGCTTTGTGCTCGGGGACTGACTTGCCACCCAGGATGGAGAGCGTTGAAGTCATGGTCTCAAAAAACAAAGCAGCTTCAGGGCAGGAGCGAGTGGATCTCACACAGGTCCCTGAGCACTGGAGCTTGGTTGGGAACAGGAATGTGCTTTTGAGTCTCCTGCTGGTTGGAGTTACGCCAGCATTCACTGAGTGTGTGAAGCAGATTCCTACTTGCAACACTCAACCCAAAGATGCTCTCAGAGCACTCCCCCTGTCAAAGAGCTTCCAGTCCATAGGGCCAGACTGGAAATCATCCAGAGCAACCTTCCCACCCACTCCCAAAAAGTGCATAGTGTGTACACTGGGTCCTTGGCACCAGAGGATTTGCCCTGCACATCTCCCGCTGTGGGTCTGCACTCGGTGTTAGTGCAGATGTAACCACAGGATGCTGGTGGTGGCCCTGAAAAGGGTTCTGAACCCCAAAACGGCTGAAAATTGACCTTCTGTCTAACGAATAGGCTGAAGCAGATGAGCTCCTTTCAGCTTTCCCTGAAAGACCCTTTCTATGATCTCAGTTTTCTGCTGAGTTTAAGGATGCCAGTGAACTTCTGGACTATGTGGAGTTTGCAGAAACTCTGCAGCCCAAAAAGGGGTAAAGTTTATATATTCCTCAAAAACAAAAATGAAAAAAATCCTGATAATAGGCTGTACAATGGAAAGGTACAAATTCACTCAGAAACTTTTGAAAAGAGGAGACACATCTTGATGTTTTAACCTTAAGGAGAAAACAGCTCAAATCTACCTCCTCTTGTAAGGTATCCCCTATGATTCTGGTCCCAATAAATAAATGTGATATAGAATACAACTGGGATCATAATCATGAATAGGATTTCAGCCTGTCAGTGTCTGGGAACTGTGGAATTCAAGGTTGCTAAAAGAATATTAAGTAATGAATGTCTGTAATGAAAAGCATTTCAACAAGAACACTAATATTTCTTAAAAGACAAAAAAAAAAAAAAAAGACAAATCCCAAAGCCATCTCCTTTGAATTGCTGCGATGAGACTGAGCACAGAAAAATTCCAAGAATGTGGATAAAATTGTTTTAAGTTGATGTGAAAATCATCACTTACCTACAGTAGTTAAAATGCCATTGTGTCCAATCAGTCAATTATTTTTCTTTTGCCTCCCTCCCTCCTTGTTTTTCCCATGTTAGTATTTTAGACTTTGTTGGGACATAAAACTAACACTGAAGTAAGGATTTAATTCATGTGTTAAGCTTAATTTCATTGCAATTTCCTATGGGAAGGTGGTTAAATCAATATTCCTACAAGCATGCAACACATGAATCAAAACAAAGGCAGGAGTAAGCAGGTGCCTTGTAATCAGTGATATTCCTGTTTCGTCCACAGCAATTACCTGCTGATCCATTATGTCAGGTAGCTGGGCCACCTGTAAAGGAGAGGTAGGAGAAAAGAATGAGAGGAAAAATTGACAAAAACAGAGGCACAGAAAAGCAAGGGACACTGCCAGCACAAATACTTGTTCTTGAGAAAAGCTGAGAGTGGAAGGCAAGTGTTTGACAGGAAAAGGACCTGGAGCTGGGGTGAAGATGCATCTTTGTGTCATGGGAAACTGGAGTTCACTTTCCTTAGACAACCAGGACTGTATCAAAAATACCTGAAGCAGTCAGTAGTCATTAACCTTAACACAGCAATTTTAGGGGAGAGAAACCTGAGAATGGATCTTGTTTTTCTTAGCAGTTGAGGTGAAGTCGATCTGAAAGCGGTCAAAATAAATATTTTTTATTTTTTATTTAGAAGTTAGACATGGGGTAAACCATTTCTCTTAACCTTCAGCCGTATGTGATCCTTCCTTGCCAGTTGGGCTTGCTGACAGTTCCCTTCCCTTGCCTTTTGTTCATGAAGCTGGAGGGCTGTGAGGGCTCCCTGCATCCCTCTTCCCTGCCCAGGCAGCCCCCACCACTGGTGGGAAGTGAGACAGGGACCTGAGACAGGGGGGCTGGCAGAGTCAACAACGTGTCCCCGAAACACCCCCGAGGCCCAGGAGGCAAAACTTAAATTTTCTTCCCTGGTACAACCAACTTTCAGAAGGTGCCTTGAATCCTGCACCTTGAATCCTGCACCTAAAATTCCTTCAGAATCCTTGAATCCTGCACCTTGGATCCTGCAGTAGGTTGGGCCTTGTGTGGTTCACAGGAGAGGGAACAACCAGAAAATCTGAACCCTTCAGTTTCTTTTTCAGTCTCTCTGCTTCCTCTTTGCTTTTACAGTGGCTCCCAACATGGTACTGCCTGATTACCTCTGTGAACATCCCATCACTATCTTCAGTTATTTAAAAGCAGGAAAATTTGGGAATATGGTTCATGGTTTTCTGTACTCTTCTTTAAGCCTAGGTCTATTCTCTGTGCACCACTATTTAATGTACATCATTTAAGTGTATTTTAACATTATTTCAGTGTAAAGGAGAACAGACTTCAAGGAGCTTGGACTTTCTTATTCAAACATAGTTTCCTTCGTGGTTAGAATATTACAGAGAAGACACAAGGGTGGAAGGAATGGAGCACATTATTTGGTATGAATTCATAAGTAAAACCTTTCTGGTTTTACTTTTATAGGGATGGAAGCAGTGCTAAAGCTAGGCTTAGTCCCCTCATTCTGTGGGCCCGTCTCACTTCTCTCCCTCTCTCTCTCTCACAGATCTCACCGACAAGTGAATGGAAGATTTTCACCACCTAGTTTTAAACGAGAATATTTAAATGAGTATATTCAACAGCAGCCCACAAGAAGACCTTTTTCTCAGTATGACCAGGAATGGGATTCCTACCTGTCTGTTTCTATGTAATGCCAGATTTAACTCACAGACCTTTTGTTAAATTCAGATGGAATGTCCCTTTCAGAGCAGTCTTTTCTCCAGCTGTGCTCTATCAGGGCCCAAATCCAGGAAGTGAAGAGCACAAGGCCAAATCTCATTGAAATGACCATTATTTGTGCTTGTCTAGCACATCTCAATCTTCGTGTTACTCTAGCATCTCCTGGATGCCAAGAGACATTTTTAAAGCTTGGGCCCTTGCTCTAAACTGAATTTGTGATGTGGACTCCCCTCAACTTTGTAAAAGTTCACTTCCAGAATTGCATCAGAAACATCATAAAATGATAGAATGGTTTGAGTTGGAAGGGATCTTAAACATATCTAGTTTCATCCCCCTGGGAGTGGGGGGGTTGCTCCAAGCCCCATCCAACCTGGCCTGCAACACTTCCAGGGGTGGGGCAGCCACAGCTTCCCTGGACAACCTGTGTCAGGGCCTCACCACCCTCACAGGGAATTTATTCCCAATATCCAATCTGAACCATCACATTTGAGTCCTATTTTAAGAGAGGATTCATCAGTTGCTAAATAGGTTTATATTGCCAAAGCTTGGCCATTGCAAATGCCACTTTATCAACACCCATTTACTTGAATTACAAGGTCAGGTGTCTTGGAACTTTAGTTAAACAAATTCAAGAATGATCTAGTAATGTATAGGTCTGTTGAAATGTTTGAAGTAGCTGACAATCTTACTTTTCTTGGACAGTCTTGGAAAAAGTATAATTGATAATGTCTGCTCATAAAATAAAAATAAATATATGAAAATTTAAAAACAAAACCCCACCAGTTTTCTAACTTCTGTATTATGTAAAAATAAGAACGTAGCCTCTTATGGCCAAAAGAGCCATGAAAGTGCTATACCTTCTCTGTGGACAGAAATCTGGGAAGTGTAAAATATCCATATGCTCTGCGAGGACAGTGTCACTGAGGTAACAAACAGCCTATGGGGAGTTAGAATGAAAATGCTTGAAATAAAAAATTATACATTTTTTTTTTAGAAAAGAAAACGTGAAAGCCATTGACGAACTTGTTACATCCAGCTAATTTACCTTTGTCTGTGCCGCAGTTTATCTCTTTTACCACAGGTAGCAACACTTCTACAATAGCTAAAAGCAAGTGGTGTGATTCTCAGCTCTAGTACACAGCGAATACACTCTGTCCTTGTTAACGCCTGCCACACAACCACCGCTGTTAGTTTTTTTAGTAGCATTCTGAAGACTCTCAGCCACCTCCACCCCAACACAAGCCCTCCCCACCCCATCAGTGTCCTCTCCTCCTTCTCTGGTTCTTGCTCGGGGGCTTCAGGAGGCTCTCCCGGTACTTCGCATTCGCGTGGAACAGCCGGACCATCTCGTGGTCTCTGTTATCCAGCACTCTGGGCAGAAAGAGGGAGGATTTCTGTGTCCTGCGGGTTTTAAAGCCCCTCCTGGGTCGTCCTTTCCCATTGATTGAGACGTACCAGAGTCTCTCGGCGCTGGCCTTGCGCTTGGTGCCGGCTCTGCTGGGGACAGTCCGGTAGAGACGCGAGGCGTAGGTGTTGTAACCCAGCTCGTGGATCCTCTCCACGAACTCACACTCAGAGTTGTAATTTTCCTGCAAAGGAAACATGAAGAAAATCTTAAGCCAGACTCTCCTCGGTCTCAGGATAAGGACAGCCACACAGTTGGTAAGGAAACCTTGGACGGGTGCTACAAAAGGCGGAAGGGAAGCGCTGAGCCTGAATGAGGTGCTCCCTGTCAGCAATGTGAGCACACTCTGTGGGTCAGGGACAGGAGGAGGCCCAAAACCAAACTGAAAATGAAAAAATGGCATGTGAATAGGAATTAATAGCTCTGCTGGTTGTTCATCTTTAATTTTTTTTTTGTGTGTGTGCTTATAAATTTAATGTAGCTGTGAACTGGACAGATGACTTAATTGCTATCAACTTCTGCCATCTATTTAAAAGGTAAAATCCTACAGTGTAATGTAACATGTGTCACGTCATTAGATACAGCTGTAGTCTGTTACATCCAGTTCTTAATGGGTATTTGAGCAGTAGATTACACCTTTAAGGAGCCACTTTGTTTGCTTCAGCATAACAAAATCAAATTAAACTCTGCCCACCAGCCTGTTCCTCCAAAATGCCAGGTTACTCCCTCATCACAAACTACGTGGAAGAATATGCACCTATCCCAGGTGCTCCCATGTTACATATCTGTCAAAATTTACCCTTTTTCATCTGCTCCGTAACTGAGAGAAAACTCTGCAAAAACCTGGCACAAGGAACTCCTTCCTCCTCCCTGGGAGCAGGAGAAGCAACGCAAACAAAGGACCTCCCACGCCGCACATCTTTTCTTCGTGACAGAACCACCCTTGCTGTACCTGTGTGATTGAGATTTCAGCATCTAGGAGGCAGAAGGGAACTGCTGCCACGCTCTTTTCTGAGGGTTTTGATTTTCCACCACCTCTCTGGAGGACGTGGGAAGGGCACAGGTAGCCAGGCTGGGGCCAGAAGAGCCCTAGACTCCACCAACAACTTGTCTTCAATGCTGTTCGCTCCACACAAACGCTGATGGGCGTTTAACAGGGTTTTAAAAGACTCCACATGTCTCAGCTTCCCAGCTGTACGACGGAAGCGCCCTTCCTTGCAAGGACAAGGGTTTCAGATGCTGTGGTGCTGCAGCCCACGCAGCCACCAGATGTAGGTGGATTTGTCCTGCTGGCTGCCTCCCTTCTGGCTTGCAGGGGCTTTACGGCACAGGATAAATCTAGAGGATTCTCATGATCTGCTAAGGACACAAAGGGATTCTGCAGACTCAACAAACCCATCTTGTTGACACGGGCAAGTTGGTGAACGCAGGGAGAACAGTTATTCCTATACTATTTCATAAAATGCTCCCTCTATAATTATCCCTGAAGTAGGCAGGTTTTTTTGAAACGGAGGCCTTGCACAGGGTCTCGGATGAGAGATATCAGCAAAGTCATTGGGCAGTTTTCTCTAGGCAAGCAAAGACAGGAAGTTTCTCCTCAGCTGAGCCCTCACCCCTTCCTGCTTCCGTGAAAAAAGCTAGAGTGGGATAGCTTCTCCTGGATTGTCCCTCCAGCTCTGAAACACAAGTCTGAAACAGTCTCTCTCAAACTTGAGCTGGAACAGCAAAAATTATCTTTTCTAGTTGCACAGAAACCTGTAATGGCTGATGTTCTTTGGCACGTGACAGATGAGCAAACTTCAGGAAGGTCTGATGTTCCTCACACTAGCAAGGGAAGCCCGGGAGAAAAGGAGTCTCAGAGCTATCCTGCTCCTGACTTTTCTACACTTTAGGAGAGGAGCTTTTTGCTCTCAATTTGTTTAGTCTTATTTTAATTCCGTTTAAGTAGTCTGAAGGGAAAAAAAATATATACATATTTTGAAAAAGAAAGAGAGAAAGATGGGAAAGAACTTGAAAAAAATCATCCTTCCCATTAATTTTTCTTGGGGCAGATGCTAGCTCTGAGCTGATGGAGGAGGTCCATTGAAAAAGACGCCTGTTTAAATCATAATATTAACTAGAGGCGTAGAAGTGGCCAGCTTCAGCTTTGGCACAGCAGAGCTACTACATCCTCATTCTTCTTCAGTTGCATTTTCCTTTGCCAAAATCGTTTGTGGTCTGGTTCTCTGCACCAGCAAAGAACCATCATCTTTGCACAAAGGCTCCTCAATCAGTGAGCATCATGTGAGACAGAAACTGGGTTGCAAACACTGTCAGAACATTCCTGAAAAGGTGGAGTGAAATGTGCTAAACTGGGGAAGCAGCGGAGTTGATTGTGTCACCCAGGTTGCCTTCACATGGGAAAAGATCTCATTGCTCCAGGATATATCCTCCTGTTCAAATCCACAGAATTACATCTGATGACTCATTGGAGGAAGCAAATTCCACCTTAGCCATATTTACCCCCTTCAAACCTGCTGCCATACCCCAGGATTCCTGGGGAAACTGCACAGTGTGGCTGCTATGCAGTCAGAGATCACAAGATTGCTGGGATGTAATCAAAGACAATGGAAGAAATTCAAGTAGGGAGATCATGTGTGTGGTACACACTGACAAATGTGCCCTGATCTGTCCCTGAGTGTGAAGAAGTCTAAGCTGAGGTATTTTATTCACTGAGGGGAAAACACTGCCTGGGCTGAGAAGGCAGGACTCCCACTAATATCAGCATTCCCCAGATTCCATCTCACAGATCAGGGCAAAAAATCAGGTCAAAGGAGTAAAATAAGGTGTTTGTTTTGACCTTTATCTTCTTGCACCTTCTCCTTCTTCCTTTCCTTGCTATAGCCCTGCCTTTTAGTACCTGTAAATCCTTTCACTGCCCAACCAAATGCTGTGTACAAAGGAACTCCCATCAGGAGGCTGCTCTCCTGTAACAAAAATGCTCAGCCACTTCTGGCTATTCTTGATCTGACGTGTACATCCTCTGCCAGCACCCAAGAACCACGTCAAATATCAAAACAGGCAATTCTGAAGTGAGAGGGGTGTTCTGCACTGCAAAGCCTGAATCCAAGGTTTTATCAGTGCACCCAAATGCCCAGCACTGTCGCCATGGGAAATATTTTTGCCAAATACATTCTTTGTACCTTTGGAAATACATTCCGTGGACCTTTGGCTGTCCAGGCCCTAAGAAAGTAAGAACACAGCTTTTTTCCATTTTTACGAATATAGATTGGTTGCCTGTCACAATTCCACAATTCCAGACAAAACCCTGTTGTAACACTACTCTTTTCTCTAGAAATGTTTCTTTATAAGGAATCAGTACTCTCCACTAGACCTGCTCTCCCCACAGGAAATCACAGGCATAGGCCAGACATAAGTAAAACTTACTGATGCATAAAGTCTGCCCCTCTTGTTCATGGCCAGGTACCTGCCAGAGAACAAGCCCTTGATGGCAACAATTCCAACGTCAACAGCGGTTATTTCCAGAATACCTAGAAACAGAAATAATTAGGAGATATATTATTGATCACATGTAGTTTTTATGAGGTACATTTGCATGGCTGCTTACCTGAGGAGTATGACTTCACAGTTATCACTAGCTCACATCAAAATCACTGCAATCATGCAAATTAAATTATTATCATTTGGAACAATATAAAGCAAGGATGATGCGGGAATTGTTTGAGACAAGCTTGACAATAAATCCCTAGATGTCTGATTGAGACTGAACTCTTTCGAAAATTAAAAAGATCTGACACTGAACTAGAGGCTCACTTAATCCTATATGTATATAAAAAAGTTTAAATCCTCTTTAATGCTTAGGAACACAAGAGCTCTTGACTTATTGAAACCAGCCACAAAGCCGCCCATTGCAGGACAAAGCCCTTGCTGAGGTCTCCAGAGGGTAAAACAGAGCGAGTCGGCTGCATTTTAGAGCCATGCATACAATCATGAAAGGAACTTGTCATTTAAGAGGTCAGCGTAGCCCTCCAGACAAGGACTACATGACTGTCTGAGACAAATTAAGAGGGAGGAGATTTTCGGGCCCTCAAAGATGGGGTTCTCCAAAACAAGAAGCGTCACAGGCAAGGCTGGTGCAATACCTGCCAAAATGCTGATGTCCAGCCAGAGGTGCCAGGACCCTGATGGGGGCACAAATGACTCAGAAGACGCTGCTGTACGTGCCTGGCTCTCCAGCTGGCTCGCCCAAAACTCGCTCTCAGTTCTCCAGCCATGGCCTGGTGGCACTGTACTTTCCATGAGTGTTTGGAAGCAAGAAGTGACCCTTGCACGCAGAGCCATTGCTGTGTTCCGGCCACGTCGAAGGCAGAGCCAAGGGGCTGTCCCCTTTGCAGAGCTGGACTGCTGGCCTGGGAGAGCTGGGCTGGGTTTGGCACAGCTGGTTTGAATCAGGCACCGGTGTGCTGCCGAAGGATGCCTCCTCCGGCCTTTGTCAGTGAGGGGGGTTTCTCTAGGAAATAGTGGTTTTCTTTTATGGACTTCAGGCAGATCCCTGAGGTCTCCCTATCTCTGTGTGCCATCACCAGCCGGGATTTACGCATCCTGGGGTGGCGGGGCCGGGCCAGAGGCCGGGCTGTGCCCGCGGCCGGGGCCGGGCTGGGTGCAGGGGCGCCGGGGGCTCCCGGGTGCTGAGGCCCGCTCTCCTCCCTTCTGCCTCCCTCGCACAAGCTCCCTCACTCCCGACATATCCGCTTTCATCTTAATTACCGCCGATCCTCGGCACATGTCAAAGGGGACAGATGTGATTTAGCCGGTGGAAGCTCAAGCCTCCCGCGGGAGCCACGCTGGGACAGGGGAGACGCGGGCAGCCCACCGCCCCCCAGAGGGCTCCGGGATCGGCCCCGGGGACGTGCAGGGCACCGACTGCCCAGCGGGCCGGGCCGGGGCAGGGCCGGCGTGGGAAGCCCCCGGCGCAGCGAGGGCAAGTGACAGCTCGGGCGGGCTGCCCACGGCAGGGTCCCGGTCCCCGTCGGGGGAAACTTGGGGTTTGGGGGTCTCCTTCTGCCTCGGGGAGATTGAGACCCTCCGCTGCCGGTCGGGTCCCCGCACCCTGCAGGGCCGACTCGGGAGCCCTCCGCCCGGCTGGAGGGCAGGAGGGATGGGGGAGCTGCGGGTCCGGCGGAGCCAGCGGGGCGAAACGCCGAGGCGAGGTCTCGCCCAGCCCGACGAGCGGAGGGGGCGAAAGCCCCGGCAGCGGGGGATGCCCCCGGTCCCCGCCGAGGAGCCTCAGCCGCCGTGCGGAGGCTCCGGCCCCGGGGCAGCGCGGGGCAGGCACGGAGGCGGGAGCGGCTTCGCCACCGCCCCGTCCGCCCCGTCCAGCACCCGCTGCCCGCCGGGGCCGGGGCAGGACGCAATTGGCCGGAGCGAGGGACCCCCCTCCCCGCACAGCCCGGCCCGGGGGACGCGGGATGGGGCGAGGTACTCACTGAAGACGCTGTTCTTCTCCAGGGTGCCGTTGATCCTGCCGCTGGCGTGGATCTGGAGGTGGTACTTGGTGGCACAGTAGAGCTTCCTGCGCCGGGGCGCTCCCCCGAGGTGCTCGTAGACGCCGCCGCGTCCCCCCGCATCCCGGCGCGGCCGGGGGTGGCTCGGGGAGGCTCCGGCGGCCTCGGGCACCCCCGCGGCCCGCCCTGGGGACCACGGCTCCTGCAACAAACTCAGGAACAAGATCCAAATTATAACCATTGTGGCATGATGGCCGCAGCGCTTAGTCTGCTGGGGAGAGCGAGGCTCGGAGCGAGCGGCACCAGGGGTCCCATTAAAGCCGTCTTGCTAGCAGCACTCCGGAGATGCCGAGCACACACTGTTTCGAGCCGTGCAGCATTGGCAAGGTTTTATCAGCCTCGATCTGGCCCTTTTATCTGTCTCAGATTTACTTAAATCAATAGACATCAGCAAAGGCCACCGAAGAGTCCCAGCTGTTTGTGTTACACGGAGCTGCCGTGATCAGCCTTCTCCTTGGGTTTCCAGATAGACAGACGGCATGCGTGAGAGACAGAGAGGCAGAAGGAAGGAAGGAGGGAGGGAGGGAGAGACCCGCTGAATTTCGGCAAGAGACTGTGGGGAAAATAGTTGATCGACGGAGCATAGAAATAAAAGCAGCTTCCTGCAACAATAGCCTGATCTGCGACCAATTGATACAGAGCAGAGGAGGCAAAAGGTATCAGTCTCGTGTGAACTCCCAGAGTGCAGCGTGGATAAAATTACACAGCATCTCTCCCGCCACCCCACACACCGCACACCCCCGCACGGGGGCCGGCTGCGCCCGCCGCCCGCCCCG
>WBMZ01012721.1:0-37696 GCA_013400975.1 Atrichornis clamosus
CCGGGGCCGGCGGCGGCGGCCGGCTCTCCTGCACGCAGCTCCGAGCACTTCAGGTACTGCGGCAATGCCGGAGCAGAAGCTAAAGTTCCTTTTAAACTCTGTAAATCCTTTCCTCTCTCTGGGCCCTACTGTACAGGCCCCACTCCCTCTGCCTTGATAGCTTCGGTCCCAGTGCCCAGGGTCTGCACCATCCTACTGCGCCTAAAAATCCTCACAGTATCTTTCAAGACATCTTTAAACAAACTGGAGAATATCGTAGGAGACCCTTGGGGCAAGAGGGTCCATGTTTGTTGTTCACCTTTCCGCATAAATGCAAACAGATTCTGGCTGCATTCTGCTGCAGGAATGCTAAAACCCAGTGGTCCCTGGAGGGACCCCTACCCCAGCTCATGCCCCAGTTACACCCGTACCACCCATCACTCAATCCACAAATCCAGTCACTTAATTCTGGTCAGTGGTCTCTTGATTTCGTGTAGGTTTTCACTATTGCTGGGCTGACCTTCTTCTGAAGTTACCTCATTCTCTTGAAATTGTCTCCTTCATCCTCGTCCTTATCTTCATTTCACTCACACCTGCTGGATTCAACTAGTTCTGTGTTAGCACCATAAGTTTACTCAAAAAATTTGCTCTCGGGTCAGCCTTGCAGCCTGGAGGTTCAAGTGCTTTAGTTACTAGTGCTAAGCAACTAATGCTAAATTAGTCTATTCAGAGAGAATAGTTAAATCTCTTCTACAACACATGAATAAAGTATAAGGTGCAGTCATTCCTGTTTCTTATAGTGGTACTTCTAAGTTGGCTGAAGTGAGGCCATTTCCATCACCTCAGTTCTACGATGACCTCACAGTGTGGTTTTCTTGGCAAGTTAAAAAAAAATGTGAGAATTAAGCTTGCTGAAATATTTCTTAGTAATTTTCTTTCTTTTCCTAGTATCTCAAAATCCCCTAAGATCCAGCTGGGAAAAAAGTTTATTGCACATATATACATGTATAAACATGATTGGAAAGTGTGTCCCTTTCATTATAGAAGTCTTCAAAGTACATCATTCAATTATATATGTGTATACACATGCACACAATGTGCTAATTTTAGCTAATTAAACTACATATTTTTATATAAGAACAAGTACCGTCATTAGCTCCCCTCCCCCAGGAGTTGTTTGTCTCAGTCATTAAGAACTGAAGTATACATTTACCAAATGATACATGGAAGTGAGCAGGGAAAAGTGTTGCCATCACAGATTTCAAAAGAAACAAGAAAATTTCAGTGTTCTATCTCAACTAAATCTCAGCCAAAAAAAATGCAGCTTGCTTTAAACTTTGAAACAGGATTCCTGACAGTGTCTTACCCTTTTTCTTCCTATTTCCCACCCAAGGAAAACAAAAATTACATTGATTCATTGGTGGGGGAGGGGGATGATGGTGGAAGGGAATCAAGACCTGATATTGGGCATATGAAAAAATGACAGGTTTATCAAGTTGAAATGTGATGTTGTTTTCTTCATTTTCATGATCAATGAATCAATGAGAGCACAAAAATAAGCACTGAGTAACATTTATCAGGAACAGTTTAACTAGAAAAGGGCACCACCATTTATCCCTGCACTTTTCTATACAAAAAATCTTGGTGCTTCCAATAGCCAGAGAAAACTTCCTGCTTCAAATATAGAAAATGTTTGCCATTTCCATTGTACGACATTCACTTTATACTGCAATGCCTTGTTATTT
This sequence comes from Atrichornis clamosus, assembly GCA_013400975.1. Classification (NCBI taxonomy): domain Eukaryota; kingdom Metazoa; phylum Chordata; class Aves; order Passeriformes; family Menuridae; genus Atrichornis; species Atrichornis clamosus. Next base: position 1,725 of record WBMZ01012721.1, read on the forward strand.
AAAAACAAGACCAAACCAAATAACAAACCACAAACCTAGATTGGGAAAGCTGCCTCTCATAAGGCATCGGTCTGGCTGAGAGACGTTTATCTACTATATATCAACGGAACCTGTCTTTGTTATTCCTGCATTTTAATTAAACTGTTCCTAATACACAGATGGTGAAAACAGAACGCAGTTCCCAATGAATTACGGCCTCCCAGAGCTGAGTTATGGTGCAAGACCAAACAGCCACGAGACACTGATTCCACTGCTGGGCCATCAATGCCATAAATAAACATTCCTGCTCTTTAGTGTACTCGTTATTTATGACCATTTTTATGCTCTGAAAAGCAAGTCAGGTCCTTGAATATACGGCATTGTTTCCCGAACAGAGGACTGATGGACATGACACAGGTACACACAGGACTGGTAAGTGTGCTTTGCTCTACAAAACGGCCAAAGCAGAGGACTTAGGGAGGAGGCAGTTCAAGACAAACAATTCTGTGATCTTGCAATTGCTAGAACTGCATGCTCTCCCTCTCTGCTTTGTTTTTAAGCTATCAGCATAACTTTTCAGATGAGTTCGTATGAAAAGTAAACACTAATTTAGAAAAATTGTTTAAATACCTTAGAGTGTGTGTGGAGGGGGAACTGGGTTTGAGTGACAGCTTTATAAGCAGTGCTTGCTAATTCCTGACAGCTCTCATTAGTTACTGATCCAATAGAATTAATACAGCCAGAACCACCAGGTGCAGACCAGGCTCCTGTGTGCTCAATGAGCATTGAGCAAAAGATTGTTCAAGTCCCCTAAGTCAGAACCTGTTTGGGTGCCAAGCCATTTGTTTTTTTAAAACCCTGTTTGTTTAGCAGGCTGAATGATGTCTAGGGGATAGACAGGCATCTTCCTCACTTAATATCTGGTGAATGGTGAATATCAGGCATTGTGTCTGTGTGCCCTTTGCACAAAAATTCCATGATCCTTCAAAAACTTTTCTCAAGTTTTGGAAGGAAACCATAAAATTCAAAAGGCTGCTGCTGTTGTGAGTAGTAAACAGGTCTTCTGTCTGCTTTAGCCACTGGCTTTATCCATCCTGGCAAATCTGATAGTTCATTTTTCCCTAGCCCGAATGGAATTTTAAGTAAACAAATTCACTTTGCTGTTGGATTATAAAGTGCACATCACATTGCAGCAGTGGATACATTGAGGAGTAAAGCTGGTACAGTGATTAAGTCCCGTACTAATTTCACACAGAGGTCTCTTATGGACACACTCTTTTGTTCCATGTACAAAACTTAACCAGGCTGATGCTGCTGCACAAGCAGGCATTATCCTCCTTGTGAAATCCTGCCTCTTCCTTGCAAGATGGAAATGAAGTCTGTTAAGATGAAAGGAAGAGTCTTTCTCTCCTCTCAGTTCTGCTTCAGCATCTTGTATCTCAAAGTCCCTCACCACTGCCTGTAGTTATCACCCAACTTTCTGCCTTGCTTGCCTGGGCATTATCACAATAACAATCCCTCTCTTCTTTTTACATTTGCAGCTTTCCTCATATTTATTTGTTCAGCTGTTGCACTAAAACCAAGTCTTGCCAAGTGTTGTTGCATTGCAGTGATTGAGAAGACAGGGAGAGGTCCTGAAAGATGATAAATGCTCATAGCAACTACATTGCTGAGAGTTCACTTCACAGAAAAAAGAATGGAGCAAACATGTAAGATGTTACCTCTTGTTAACATGATTTTAAAAGAAAAAAATCACAGGAAGACAGTGCTGTTTGAATTAAGCCACTAATGCTAGGGAATTCCTACTTCACGTGGTGTATTTTCCTTCGGTGTCTTCCTCTTTCAAGCAAAATGCCCTCTACCTGCCTGTCGGCTCATCTCTGAAAAGTGTCTCTGCACTAGTTCTTTCCCCAGCGTGCAGGATCACATTAAGAGAGGGATTAAGCTTGGCCTTTCTCCGGTTAATCCAGCGCTAATGCACTAGCTATTTATATTGCCGAAACCTCCCACGTTTTATCTCCTGGACAGCTGGCATACCTTGCTGCTGAGCAGAGCAAACGCTGACTGCTCTTCCTGTCAGCCTCCCACTGGCAATGGCTGTGTCTGTGCTGGTGGCTGCTGGCCTCTGCCATCCCCCACCTCTGCCAGCACCCACCTCTGCCTCCCGCAGCAAAGAGAACCAACATGGGGCAAGACTTGGGACAGACCAAAACATTGACAGAAAAAGAGAAAGGAGGGACTGTCATGGAACAGTTGAGTTTGTTTCAAGTCTACATCATGGTAACCACTGTCCACAGCTGTAGTACAAGCAGGAGAGTTTCCTGAAGTCTTGCTTATTTCTTAAAATATTACTTTTACTCACATTCTGTCTCATTTTCTGCAACTGTTCATTGCTCCTTGGCCTGTTTCACTACAGGAGCAGATTCTGGTGAAGTAGGTGATGATCCACCTGGCTGTTTGTAAGCCAGAGCTGCAGCCTGGTCTGGCGGTGCAGCTGCAGCAGTGCTCAGCTAAGCATGTTACTGTGTAAAGATGTGATCAGCTGCTCTGTCCACAAACACAGCAGTCTGGCTGGGCTGCCCGGTGCTCTTTTTCCAACATACTGAAAGCATCATGTGGCATTAAAGATGTCTCAGCTGCTGCATGCAGCAGCTTTGACAGACTTTTTAGGTTCCCATCAAAACCTCGGCTGTGTTTGCAGTGTTACTGGGTGACTCTCTGCTTCTGCCTGTGCCAGGCAGAGTTCATGGACAATTTCTCTGGCCAGGTCACAGGCCTGCCTATTTCACTGTCCTGTCTCCTGCAGGAGGCAGCAGCATCCATATTTCAGACTGTACTGATCCTCTGCAAACATCAGAGAAGGACTGCTCTGTAATCCTTAAGCCTTTTTGTGTCTTCTGAAGCCATCAGATGTGATGTCAGATAAAATGCTTTATTACTTCTATTGGACTGGAAAAGGACTCAAAACTCTGGTGTCTTGCTCAAACAGTTAATAGTAAAATTCAGGCTAAATTAAATTGGTGGATTGTGGGGGGTGGGATTATTTAGGGTTGGGCTTTGTTTTTGTTTTTTCTTTATTCTGTGTTGTGGAGTATGATGAGTTAGATGAAAACATAGAATCACAGAATTATTGGGTTGGGAGGGACCTTAAAGATCATCTAGTTCCTACCCTCCTGCCAACACTTCCACTAGACCAGTACCTAAAGGGACCTACAAGAAATTTTAGATTAGACATTAGGAAGAAATTCTCTCTTATGAGGATGGTGAGGCAGTGGAACAGGTTGCCCAGATAAGTTGTGGATGCCTCATCCCTGGAAGTGTTCAAGGCTAGGCTGGATGGGGCTTTGAGAAACCTGGTCTAGCAGGATGAGCCCTTGCTCATGGCAGGGGGGATGCAACAAGATGATCTTTAAGGTCTCTTCCGCCACAAACTGTTTAATGGTTCAATGAAATAAACAAATGACCATCGTTCATCTCTTCCTGCCGTGTAATGGCACAATGATCCCGTGCCTATGGATGCAATACAGCTTGTGCATCGTCTGTCTCAGATGTATCTTCACCCAGCCAAACTCATCAGCAGCCAGCCAGCTCGTTCCAGACTCTTTTCCGCAGCCGTGTGCGGCTCACGGGACGCTTTGGCAGTGAGGCGGAGCAGGCACTGGGTGGCACCGATGCGCTGGGAAAGCAGGAGGCAGCCCGGGCTGTGCCTCCCGCATCCTCCCTCCCCGGGAGCCAAACTGCAGCCAAAGCAGAAGGGACTGTGACCAGAGCAATTGTGAACCGCCAGTGTAATTCCCTCTGCTCCGTTAGACCCTCAGAGAGGGGTCCCAGGTCACATCTACCTATCTGTAAATCTTCTCCTTTTGGTTCACTGGTGAAATGACGAGCGCTGAATATTTCCATCGTCACTTTTACTTGGCCCAAACTTGCATTTTTTTGGTAACTCATTTACCTCAGCAACAAAAACGAAGTATACTAGACTTTAGTCTCGTGTAAATCCTCATAATCTTTCATCCATTTTGTTCTTGTGCCTTTAAGTTGACCTGGGTATGTTTAGTCCTGGGGATGACGATATTCATGGTTGTCCTTTAAGTTCAGCAAGGCACGCTGAAGGAAACTGGAAAACTTCTGAACCAAACAGTGTTGTGAAGCAAGCAGATGTGGGTCTTGACAGCAAGGACCGGCGTTTTGTGATCAGACGAACAAACTCTTACTGTTCCAAAGTTGTCAAGACAGAGCAGTTCTGGATTGTTTTCCCCATTTGACTCCTACCTGAAACAAGGATTGTTTAACTCCCCACACTTTTGTTCATAAATGGTCTCAGCAGATGCTTCTTGTGGGTTTCTCTTTCAGAAATCTCACTCAGATGCTTCAATCATTGGTGCTCACACACTGTAAGCTCCTAAATGTGATGCTCTCACTGTCTGAGACCAGCTCTCCATTTACACTGCAGAGCAGGGCCATGGGAATCTGGGTGCATGCAATGGGGTGCAATGGGGCAATCAATCCACAGGCATGACCCACAGGTGGCATTGCTACCCTCTGCTGGGCTTCCCCCAAGAAGCTGGAGCAGCTGAATCCCAATTTGCTCAAGTGGGTAATGCCCTGAGCAGGTGAAGGCAGGAATCTTGATGGGAGCTGGAAGAAGGTGGTGTGGAACTGTAGATGAGGAATAGAGCACCAGCTAGGCACTGCCTGGCACCTAGAGCTGCTTGCGGAGAGTGCAATTCTGTTGCATTTTACACTGCACAGGTTAAAGAAACGTGCAAAGAAGAGGAATGAGACATTTCTGAGTGTTGTTCATTTAATTGTCAGGGCTTCTGATTTCCACCAGAGGAACTAAGTCCAGCATAGGCACCATTCTGCCTTTGTAAGGCTGTCACAGAAAGAAAGACCACAGCAGCTCCAAACATTTGGTTTTCTTATAGGAAAGGGACTTAGTGTGGCCTAAAGAAAAAAAAAAAAGAAAAATTATATGTGGCAGTTTACAGTTTTAATTGAAATCCTTTCAAGCATGTTGGAAGGAGAGGGAAAGCCAGGGAAATTGTTGCTGAAATGAAATGTTTCATTCAGTGGAAAATTCTGATTTAATTTCTGAAAACATGAAAGACTGCAGTCAAAACAGGAACTGTCATGCCTCTGAAAATCACATTTTACATTTGCAGCTGTCATTCTTGTCTTAGGGCTGAGATCCTGAAGTGACCCCTCAGCTTCCTTTCCATGGGATTTGCTGGCCTTGCTCCTTTGTGGAGAGGGGGTGATCCTGGCCTCTACGAAAGCTGAAGGATACAGGGAGCAAAGCACAACTCTAGTCTAAAGACCCTGTGACTTTCATTTTTCAGGTATTTACATATCTGTTGTTGTATCTCAAAGGTCAGTTTTACTTTCTATCAAAGCCCACAATTTTGGAAAGTCTTGTTTACATTCAGAAGCAGTTTCAGTGTTAGCAGTGCCTATTAACAGTTAACAAGTTAATGAGATTCACTGCAGGACTGGTGCATGACAGCCCTGTTCCTGATGCTTTGTCCTCTCTTCTGCACAGTGATAAACGTGAGAGAGGCCCAGGAACCAGCCTTGGGCGAGGATGCTCTAAGTAAAGAGAGGGGGCCAGGAGATGGGCAGAGGCAGTCAGAAAGTGTAGGAAGCATCCAATCGCTTCTAAATCTTGTTTTGTAAGTCCCAGTGAAGCTGATCACATAAGATGTGATGCTCTTCCTGGTAAATGAAACCTTGCAGAGCTCTGTGGCACTGCCTGTCCTTTCCATTGGCAAAACACACAGTCCCTCAGCTGACTGAACTGGACAGCGTTACTGGGGTCATGTTTCACATGCATAAACTGTTCTTCAGTCACTTCTCTTAACACATCAGCAACAGGAACACTTGTCTTCCTCAGGTGTTTAAACACGTTCTTATTTTGCTCTTTATTTTACTGTACAACTTAGTTTGCTCTCGGTTGCTCTCCTGACTTGGTCCTGGTTGGTTGTACCACAGTTTGTTATAAAAGGGGATGTTTTTACAGGTGTCTAAGCTGTGAACTGAGCTTTGATAATTCATACTTAACAAATAATATCAGCTTCCAAATACTATGGAACTGAGCTTTCAACACCAAAGGAAAATCCATGTCCCTCTCCTAATGAGCACAGGTGATGTGGTTTCAGTGATTTTGTTTGGGTTTTTATTTATATCTGTACAAACCACAGGAGTATTGGTTCATTCTGGATCTTCAGCTATACAGCAGCAGTTGCTATACTACATATAGTAACTACAGTATCACAAAATCATTCAAAAATCTGAAATGTGGAACTTCGCAGAACCTGGGGTGAATGAGTTGGGTCAAGGGAAGTGATTCTCCCTCTCTACTCCATTCCCTTGAGACCCCACCTGGAGTGCTGCATCCAGGCCTGGGGCCCTGAGTCCAGAGAAGGGACACAAAGATGATCAAGAGGACTGGACAGGCTGAGAGAGTTGGGGGTGTTCAGCCTGTAGAAGAGAAGGCTCCAGGGAGACCTTAGAGCACCTTCCTGTACCTAAAAGGGCTCAAAAAAGATTGAGAGGAACATTTTCCAAGGGCATGTTGGGACAGGACAAGAGGTAATTACTTTAAACTGACAGAGGTCAGGATTGGATTAGATATAGGGAAGAAATTCTTCCCTATGAGAGTGGTGAGACACTGGAAGAGCTTGCCCAGAGAAACTGCAGACACCCCATCCCTGGAAATGTTCAAGGCCAGGTTGGATGAGGCTCTGAACAATCTGGTCTAGTGGAAAGTGTCCCTGCCCATAGCACAGGGGTTGAAACTCGATGATCTTTAAGTTCCCTTCCAACCTGTTCCATCATTCCATTCCATTCTATGAATTAACCTGCTACATCACACTTTTCTGAAAGAAGCAAATGTTATTCATTTACCAATGGATAACATTGGTACACATACCACATACACACATACCAACTGGATGTGGGGCTGTGGTACAAACGGAGAAAAGGTATTGCTTTCATCCTCTGTGTGATCAGAAGAAATTTTCATTCAGAGGATCATTCACTGCAGTCCAGTGGGCAGCCCTGTCCTATCCAGCCCACTATCCCATGCTTTGGATGAAGAGCCACCATTACCACACCCCCCCTGGAGAGCATGGGGAGGCCAGAGACAAGCCTCTCACCACAAGTGCCTACCCAGGTCCCTGTCATCAGATTGAGAGGCCAAATTACACCTCATGGCAGCGTCTGGGCAAGAGCAAGGTGGAGGCAGTGGCAAGCCTTGCTTCAGCAGCTGCCCAGGGAGTAGCTTAGGATTCACAAGGTGTTGAGTTTGGCAATAAGTATGGGGCATGAACAGTTCTCAGCTGCTGTCCCACAGGGCTTTTACTAGCTGGGGATAATTTTTTGTGACTCAAGGAGGGCTGGTCTTGAGGAGTGGTTTGATGCCAGAGCTATTAAAGCTGATGCTACCTTTGGACTGAGACAAAAGAAGAGGGGTTTGGTGCTAGATCTGAAAGAACTTTATGCTGACTGCAATGAGTGCCTCCAGCTTCATCTGCTCGTGAGTCACTTAGGAGTGTCTAATTCCATGACTCTTAGGAAACAAGACTTCACCAACCAGTTCTTCTCTTTAGACTGGTGTGAAGAAGAAGTCAAGGACTTGCAAAGCAGTGTCAGATGCTTCCTTTCCAATTAGGGTTTTCTAGCAAGCTTGCCCTAGTGTAGAGATTTGGCAGCTTGCAGGAGAATTGAATGGAACATGCTATTATGTCACTGGAAATCTTGTGTAAGTTATTCACCAGGCATAAGTCAGTAGAGCCCCCGTGTTTCATAGGTAATAAATACTTTCTCATACAGCGTGATGGATGCTTGATAACACAGTGCAGTGTGTGTGTTCTGGCTGCTACCAAAGTACTGCCAGGAGATTTGTGATGCTGCGTTTGCATCTTGCCCTTTCATGTTCCTCCATTGCTACTCACATCATCTGGCCCTGGACAGCCTCCGCTCCTGCTGGCCTCCTCTCTCTCTTCCACCCCTAATCTAAGGAGTCCCCCAGGCTGGGAGTGTCATCAACGAGGGAGGGTAGGAAGGAGGGTGAGTGAAAGAGAATTGCACCGCACTCTCCACTTTTGGCTGCTGGTGCTCTTGGAGCTACTGGGTGGTCTCAGCCTTTGAATAATGGACTGGGGAGGGCACTGTGTGCACTGAGGGGAGGGGAGTGAGGGCCAGTCTCAGCACAGCCTCGTTCAGCTCCAGGTTCAGGGGACGTTTCAAGGAACTAGCGTAAATTTGATGGGCAAACTGAGCTAGTGAGGAGCTAGTGTGGGGATACAGAGAGGCCAAACACCTCTGAACCCCACTGGCCTCACCCTGAAAAGATTCTGAAGTACCGTGATACGGTTTTGACACTGTGAGTGATTCCAGTAGCATCCGTTATCTCTGTTCCCATGGTGTACAGGTATGTAATGACCTGTCCATTTTGTAACACCTTCTTTTCCCCAGGGAAGAAGAAACTAAAATCAGGGGTTCTGCACTAATTTCAAAGTGGATGCCCTGAATCAGAGTGCACCAAAGCATACACTGGTCCCACAGACTGTCAGCATGATCAGTGCAATATCAGTATTTTCTATTACCAGTATGTTTCCATTATGCAGCAGTTAAATCTATTTTTAGCAAGTTGGATATGCAGGCGAAAGAAATGAAAAAGAACATTGGAAGAAGAACTAGTTAAGAAAACCAGCTAGCCGAATGCTGAGGTTCACAATTTTAAAAGCAGCAGTACAATCTTCTAAAATAGTGCCATGTGGATGCTTTCCACGTTTTCTCAGCGCATTGTATTATTCCATCACTACCCACTGGTAGCTTGTTTTGTGCCTCTTTTGTAGCATCTTGCACTGAGTCTGGTCTCCACCACCAAATGACAACATTCCAGCTTCATCAGTCTATGTTACTAAGTGTATGATATGAATTTCTTCAGAAGTAAGTTCTAGTGATGAAAAGGAGAGGATTCCTCTGCAGGAAACCATTAATTACCTTAAGTACCCTCCTAATGTACAGGATTTGCGTTTACAGCTCCACTCTCCTCAGCCTGTGCCCTCACAGTCTTGCTGTCATGGGGCAGTGCTGTCCCTTGCAGGCACATGCTGTAGCCAGGAATGCAGGCACCAGGAATCACAATAAGGAGTCTGTTTATGTACACCATTAACTAGTCCTGGTCAGTACTGGGATTATTAGCATATCCCACCTTTAGGATTTCTTGCCTTTGCTATGAAATGCATGCAGATACAGACTAGGTCCACCATCTGAGAATTGAGACCGTGAAGCTGAACTGATTTCCTCCACCCTCTTTATTTTTGCAAGGCAAAAGAATTCTTCATGTCTCAGTAGGGCCAGGATTTCAGCTGAAGATTGAGACCTGATGCAAGGTTCAGAGTTAGACCCAAAGGGGTAACAGCTTGGGAACTGTCTGGATGCTATTCTTGATCCTTTCCCTGGCTCCTCCTCTGACCAAGCACTTCTCCCTGTCTCTGTTACCTCTCTGTTAAGACAGGATTATTCTGCTAAACCACTTTAATACAGGGCTTTGGAAAAGGCTGGAGAAAACTCTTGAACTATTGATGGAAAAACCATGGCAGTTCTCACTTTCTAGAAATGTCCACATATAGCTAAACTTAGGCAGTCTCCAAGTGGATTTATTTATCCTAGCAGATTGCATGCTCTGTGGCTTTCTCCAACAATACTCTGCTCCCCAGGTTTACATTCCCAGGGGCTGAATCCTGAAAAATCAGCTCTGAAAAACGTCTGAAAGAATCTTGGCCAAGAAATACAGGTCTCCCTGTCCTGGCTTTATGGCCTGTCTGTTGTTAGATCACCTGGAAGGAGCTGAATCCACCACTGCTGTTAGTGTCGCAGACTGGCAGCAAAATGAGACTAGCAATGTGCTCTGTGCAATGTGCATACCACCCATGCATAGATGCATGTGCTGCTGCTGCTATGTAGCCCTTTTCTGCACCTTTCCCCCAGTATTTCAGTTGTTTAATGTATCTATTAATTTTCAAAGAGCAAGACGTAGAGAAATATTGCTCTTTGTGAGGAAACTGAAGCATGGCATTATGTGACCTTTTCCCAGTCTCTTCGCAGCTTGCTGATAGCGCAGAGAGCTGTTTTAGAGCTCCTTGTTCCCAGCTGTTTGTACTCCTGCTGTCACTGGCAATGCTGTTAATCTGTGGGTGCTGCATTTGCCAGAGGGCTTTGGTGAGTGGGACAATTCACCGGGAGTTTGGCTGACACGGGGGTGTGTGTGGTCCTTGCGGAGGGGTGCCACAAACGTGCCATACTCAGACTTTGTTTGTTACTTACCTGTCTCAGGTTCAGGCTTGATGGCAATCCCACCTGCTTGTCAGGGCTGCATGTGATGGGGTGGCTGACAGCAGCCTGACTTGCTCCTGGTTCTGCCCTGGCTCCAGAGCCCTGCATGAATTTCTGCCCCCTGTAGACAGTCAAGGATTGCCAAGTTCTCAGAAAAGGCCATTCTTACCATGCTGACAGAGCAGAGCTTCAGCCCAGTACAGATCCCTTTGGGAGATTCCCTCTTTCTTCTGGCAGCTGGCCAGTGACACTGATGCTTTTGTCCCTGTCCCCATTTCCTCCCTGTGACTGCAGCTTGGCCTCATGCTCACCTACTGTCGGAAATCACCTTTCTCCTGGGTGGTGTGTAGCTCCAGCTCTCTTTTTTTTTCCACAAGGTGCTGCCCTTCATCTGGAGTGGGAAAACTCACTCCTCGGCATCTGGATGAAAAGAGCAGAGAGCTGACCCGCTGTTGTGCCTCTCACTTGGAGAGCAGCTGCCAGCTGTGGTGGTTTCCAGTTACCAAATGGCTTTCCTAGTGACTGGAAAATCTTTGCAAATTTAGCAGTCCTGCGTCTGGGGCTGGGCAGGGACAAGCATGGCTGGGGCTGGTCCACAAGCACCAAGGCTCTGCAAGGGGCTGTGCAGCTCTGTCCCTGCTGGCAGCACCAGCTCCTTCGCTCACCATCAGCACAGAGGTAACCCTCGAGCAGCTCTGGCATCAGCACTCAGCCATTGCTGAGCAGACAGGTCAGTGACAAGATTAGGGCCACCAGGACACAGCCCACGCCCGATGGGCACCACTGGTGCCTCCCTGGGACTTGGCCTGGAATATTGATCGGATCCAGGACAATGACAGGAGAAGACAGGCTTTTAGGAACTACTTTCTCTCCCAGCAACAGCATGGTTTCTCAACTTATCCCAATTAAAATAATGAATAAGGATGATTAATTTAACCAAAAATTTTGGGAGTATTCTTTTAGTCATAGGAATCAGCCTCAGTAGCAACATTTTGTAAACAAGTCTCAAAAATAGGCTTCAGTCACCATGTTTATGTATCACTGTGGCCTGGATTGCACTTGGCCTCCCTCCAGGAACCACTTGATATCCATGAGAGATTCCAAGAGGGAGATAATCCAGACTGTGCAGTGGTCACTGACACCACTCATTTGACAAAAGGGATTTTTTTCTACCCTGTTCAAAGGAGGGAGATATATTTTATATTGATGGTCAGCAATAGCTGGAGAAACATTCCCCTCTTCAGCTGTTACATGTGAATCTGAGCCCTAAAGAATTCTTGCAGGAAGATGGAATTCAGCACCACATAGTATTTGATTTTTAGGTGGTGTGACTCGACCTAAATACCCCCTTATAAACCATAAATAACCTGCTTAATAGCATTAGGATTTTTGTGGTATCGTGTTCCCATAGCATGGCTTCAGGGTCATGCTGGCTTATTTTTGTGGTCATCTGACAGGATGACTAAATTCTTTATCAAATCTGGTTTGCAGGTGAGTCTTGTGTTTCCTGATGCTCTTACCCTGGGTTCCCCAACACGTTCCAAATAATCGGTAGAAGGACTGGAGGGAACTGGACCACAAAGTGGATAGAGGTGCCACCTACCATCTATCACATATGGCCCTTTCCTGGCATGGTAGGACAAATCCTGCTGGTGTACACATTTCTTCCTGTAGGATATATTATCCTCATGGATCTCTTAGGAAGTGACTGCACCTTACAAAGCCCACGAAGGACCAGGACCTCTGCCTAACAAGCTAATCTCACTTCTGGGGAGTACATCTAGTGGTGGGAATCGATTCAAGATGACTAATTAGAAGCACTTACATCTCAGCTCTCAGCTTGCTCCCCTCTACTGCATCTGAAGGTCATCTCAACAGTGAAGGATTCCAAAACTGGAAATTGGGAGTGCTTTGTTCTTGCCAGTTTTTAAATGCGGGCATTTCACATTTTCAGGTGAAACTGCAGGGTCCCTGCAACTTTGAAGACGCTTGAAATAGATTCCTGAGGAGAAAACACACAGTCTTCTTTCCCAGCCCTACCTGAACAGGGGGAACACTGATTAATCTGCTGAGTTCATAGCACGAGCTAGATTGAGGTGTGAGAACATTATGTAAAGTGCCTTTGCTGGTTAAAGTCTGACAAAATGAAAACAGCCCAGTTCTGCTCAGAGAATGTGAAAGGTAAGAAAACAAGGCAGCTGAAGTGATTTCATGTCAAAGTTTTGTCGGGGAAATGAATGGGACTTCATACCTCTATTATTGAGGACTTTAAATTTCTAATCCCAGGGAATTTAATTTCTGGAAAACATGGTGATAAGGATAAAAAGGAGAAAAATTTGTCACCAAGTAGTGTGTTGTTCCATCAGTTGAGAATGGATACAGTGGGACTCAGTAGTGACCCAACAAGGAAATCAACCCACTGTGAGACTTAACACCAATGAGTGAAACAGGTTATTAAGAAAAGCTGTTTGGTTTGGATTTTGGCTTGGTTTTTGTGGGTTGCTTTGGGGTTTCTTTTTGTTTATTTTGGTGGTTTGGGGGGTTTTCTAAGTCTGCACGGGTACTTCTGTGTCCTTTAAATAGGCTACTCCTTCAAACAGACTTGACCTCACAGTGAAAGCAAGCCAGTGACTTCTCATAGCTCAAGGTCTAAATGTTGCCAAGAGATAAACTATTTATAAGCTTAACACCTGACTAGGTGTTAAATAGCTCTTGCTGATAAAACTTTTGGTGCAAAATTATCACTCCAGATTAAGACTGGACTGGAAACCCAAAGACCCGGAATGCTAGAAAGGATTCAGGCAGGATTTAAGATGCATTAAAAAAATTCTATTTAATGTATTTTCTCTATAGTTGTGTAACTCAGCAGGACTAGGGACTTTGGTAATAACAGACAGGTCCTTTACGTGCATGTAAACAACATAACGGTGAATTTATTTAAAAGAAAATCACCAATACGGCATTAAAACACAAAAGCATTTATCTACACCCAACAAGCTTTCTGCAAACTGGATCTATGTTTAACAGCCTCCACTGGATGGTGGCCCCCCTCCTTCTAATACAAATATTCCTTTGACTCCAGTATATTTGTTATAAAAGCAAGAGAAAAAAAATATCAAGGCTTGTTGGACTGATTTGCTTGTTTGGAGAAGCTGACAGAGCATAATTGACCTTAGACATGGTGGGGAGTTGGTCAGGGAGCAGGACTGTTTTCATTTTATAGTGTAATAAAAGTTTCAACATATCACAACCCTCTTGCATGGGGCTACAGGGGTCACAACCAGTTTGCTGAAAAACACTGAGTTATAAAACAGTTTAGAGCCTCTTCTACTGCAACTCTAATCCTCTAATAAAGAAGGGGAGAAGATCAGACTCTGTCATTCACAAAAGGGCAGAAGAAGAAGTTCAGGGCTGTCTCCCATCCATGCTGCTCCCATGCAAGCATGTACTGTGGAGCTGGTTCAGGACAAGATGCAGTCACCTGGAGGGAGAGAATCCAGCCATAGTCACACCCAAGCCCTGGGGCCTGAGGATGTGCCTGTGTGGTCTGAGAAAAGTGCTAAGCAAGGCCAATAGGCTGCAATTCGTCCAGCCAGGTTTCCTCAGGTTGGCTCCACCAGAGTGTTGTATGGTTGTGTGGAGCCAGGAGCAAAAGAGAGCTAATGATGGAAGTGGGAGGCAAGGGGGTCAGGAGGCTCAGGATCCTTACAGTCACTTTCAGCCCAGTCTGTGCTTGCAGTGCTAATGGGGTGTAGCTGTCCAAGCATCACTGCCCACTTCAGCAGGCTCAGCAGTCCTGCTGTCTGCGGTGCACGGCTGCTGCTGCGGGTCTGAGAGCTTCCTGTGCACAGGCATGCTTGAGACCCCACCTTCCACAGCAAGCTCAGAACCAGATACTTTGTGAATCCTTTGAGCAACTTCATGTCTTCTTGGTCCACCCCAATTCCCAAGCGAACATCATCAATTAATTGTGGTGGTGCTGCTGACCTGCACTCTGCAGTCCTGACTTACTGTCTTTCCTAGCACGGTTGTACTGACAAGTTGAAGAATTCTGTCCCTTGTGCTGGTATCAGCTGGAGAAGTTTGTGCTCCTCGTTCCCAGCCATAAGGCAATGCAGATCCCAGGGTCACTGGGCTGCTGCTATTACAGAAGGGATCTGTGTCCCTCACCCTCTACCTGGCACTTAGTGCTGACCAGGCAGAGGCTCAGCCCCGTGAACGTGGGTCTGACCCAGTCCCTGCTGTTCCTGCCATCAGCTGCAGCCCAGCACAGCCCTGCACAGCTGATTGCTGCCGACCACACCCAGCTCAGGAGCAAACCCAGCACTGCCAGTTGCTGCTATTACCGTGAAGGAGACAGCAGGTGCCTGAGAGTAACATTGACAGGCAACTTGTCACTGGTTTTCAGCAGGAAACGCTCATATACTTTGTATTTAGCAACTTTCCTCTCTAGCTTTTGCAGCCTGCAAAGAAGATGAAGAAACACACTAGACTATTTTAGAAGAGTTAGTTAGAACAGTAAGAATAAAAGATGTTGTTAAAGGGATCTTTCAGTATCAAAGGAGCTTTTAATTGTGTTATACCTCATGAAGAGAATTTCCACGATGTTGAAGGAGTACATAAAACAACTATCCTTTGAGGAGCAAATCCAGCAGTTCTGACAGTTCAGCCTCCCAGTGGTCTCCTGAAGTAATAGGAATGCTAATAACCATAATACATAATAATAGCAAGTATTAATGTCCTGTGGTACGAAAGGTTAATGAGATCTACTCCCAAATACTGCATGCAGTGTTCCCGAAAGGCAAACTTGGACCACACAGGTGCAGTAGGGAGGTCTGAGCAGAGCAGGGGAGCTGAGAGCCTGTCTGGAACAACGGGAACTTGGCTGGCTCACCGCTAGCGAGAAAGTATCCCGGAGTGGATACCAGTGCTTTCTATAAATAAAGCAAGGGCATAACATCACGGAGAATGGAGAGCCAGATAAGCTAAAGGACAGCGTTGGCAGCAAAAGAAATAAAGGACCATGAGTCAATTCGAACAAATCTTGCAATCAGTGGAAAGAGGTCTTGAACAATATAGTACTGAGTGTAACAGGAGCTGGGGCTAGAGACATGTTGGACACCGTCCCTTTGCATCCTGTCATTGCAAGTTACAGCCTCTTGAAAGCCCTCCAATGCTGGGGGTGCCTAAATAAGTCAGCACTCTCCCATCGGCACTGAGAGCCTCTGGGGAGCTGCAGGGCCTGTGTCACCACGTGCCCAGCACTGCTCAGGCTGAGCAGCTTCATTCATTGCTCATCCCTGAGCACCATCCAAAGTGTCTGATCACCAGCTGATGTTCTGGAGGTTAAGCCTGGAGTGCTTCTCCCCATGGTCAAGAGCCACTGTATTTTAATCATGACTAGAGGAGAGGGAGACAACGCTCCGTCATCCACGTTTTACACAGCTGCTTTACTGATACACAGGCTAGGTAACAGAGGTTCATCCCCACTGACTGCAGAAGGAACCTGAGCTCCCAGATTTCAAGTGCCCTTTGATTTTAAATCAGCATTTGTCTTGTCCAGCTCAGCAGTTCTTATTGCCTCTTAATGTGTTTAGCCCAGATTTCCTTGCTCCTTTTTAATGGGTCTCATTATATTCTGAATGAGGATTGTACACAGTGTTTACTAACAACAGCAAGAGGACAAGACTTAAAGATGCAATGAGTTCCTTTTAGCACCTTGCTCCTATTACCAATACTGCATTATTGTGCTAATTTATTTTGCTAACTGAATAGAGGAAACAACTGAGATGCACGAAGTTGGATGAAACCACGTGCAGTCAGAGGCAGCCCTATGTTGCAGTCTGATATTGTAGCAGGGGGAGCTTAGCCCTTACCTGAATCAATTTTTCAAGCTCTGCTACCAGTTTATTTTTCTCTGCCTCTGCCATTTCATACAATTCTACTTCTGCTTGGTAGTTTGTGCTGCCTCATTTCCTCTTCCCACTGTTAGTCTTAAAAAAAATTATGAAAATTAAAAGCTTGATTCCCATTCTGGCACAAGAGAAACAAAATGCTGTATTTAACAGGTGGATGAGGCACCCCACCCAGGGACTTGGCAAACTGCTAGATTCTCCAGTGTCCTGGATAGAATTATTAGCTTCCAGCAAATCAATTCTCAAACAGTTGAAGAGTTCACACTGGGAATGGAGCACGGGGAGGACTTTTATGTAATAACTGGCCCCAGTGTCATTGGTAAACCCAACCCAAAGGATTTACAGCATAAGCAAAGATGAAGCCTGTAGTCCATGCAGGCTGCAGCACTGACTCACGTGTCTTGGTAAATGATGGAAATTACTCCTGCCACTGCATTGGGATGTCCCCCAGAGAGACAGTGAGCACACTACTCTCCCTTGGAGAAAGATTATAATTTGAAGCAATTCCCCTGCTCCAGTGGACTATGCCTGTTGCTTAAATGTCCTACTGATTGCAGCCTTAGTGAATGTGCAAACACTGCCCATGAACAGCCAGAAGAGAGTCACAAAGGGATGAAGCAAAGCCCTTATGCCAGGGCTCTGCTCTCCTAGCACAGAGGAGGTGTGCTTACATTTTGATGTGCTTGGTGGTCAGCTCTGCTCTCCACTGACACAGTTTTCATCCTCACTGGAATTTCTTGCATCTTGGCAATGAGCTCTGCTGTGACACAATCAACTCTGACCTCTCTTTAGAAGTGGAGTCTTCTGGAGCATATTTGCATTGATTTCCAGCATTTTGCTGGGAGCCTCTCAACAGCACTGGCTTTGCAAGCCAGTAAAGGCACACAGCAATTCTCCTTGCACCTGCATAAAGTCAAGGCAGAGTAGAATATCTCCTTGTTCTAAAGCTGGCTGAGATATCAGGTTCCACCTCCTCACCCTTGTAGTACAGTCATACACTTTATGTGGTGACCACAAACCTGACCAGGAGTGCAACAGTTTCAAGAAATCTCTTCTTTGTGAAAGCAAACCATGAGACTTCCTCTGTGCATCCAAGGAGCCACCATGAGTCAGCTGTAAGTCACCAAGGCTTCGTTCAGTCCAGACTTGGACTCTCTCTGTTGGCAGGGAACACCACCAAAGTGGGATAAGGTGTTTGCATCAGCCAGGAAATTACTCAACTGACATGTTTTTTAAAAATTAGCATTACTTATTTGCCAGCAAAGACTGACCAGGCAAAAACTTTCGTTAGATTTCAGTCAATGATATGTCTTTTCTTTAGATGATATTCCTAGTTAAAAATTTTTTTTGTTGAGACATTATTTAATTCTTTGGCCAAGTCATAAGCTCAATGGTGCTGATGCAAATTAAAAGGGAATTGCTTGCATTTGTTGGTGTTATAATCAGGTTAGTTAGAAGAGATGAGGGCAGGATGCATCTACTCGTCTCTAGTAGATTTGTCCTGAGCATACTAAATGCAGTGTTGGCTTGAAAAGATCGTTAAAAATTTATTAATTGATGACAGGGGAAGTTAAATATTCTGATTTTTATGTAGCTTGATTGGTTTCAAAGCAATTACGGTACTTGGAAAGTTTTATTTTATGAAGCAAGGTCATTTCAGTATTATTTGTTATTTCAACATTTCTTTTAAGTTCTATATTAAATTAAATGGAAATGTAACATGAAATCGGATGTATTTTATAAGATTTTGCTTTTAAATTAAAGATTACACTGCATGTTTGAAAACTGATCAAGAATTTGCTTCTGGAATCAGACGTTGTATGAAAAATACCACCTTGCAGTGGTAAGATTTTTTTCCTAGCACAGATTAGCTGTCAGTTAGAGCATGGTGCTAATAATGCCAAAGTTGTGGATTCCATCCCTGTATGGGCCATTCACTTCAGAGTTGGACTTGATGATCCTTGTGGGTCCCTTCCCAGTCAGAATATTCAGTGATTCCATGATTCTCAATTCTGTGATCCTGATAATAGCAATGGTGTGCGGTGCATTGTGGTGGCGTACAATCACACAGCTCTGCCTGGCAGTGCACGATAGCAAAGGGTTGTGCTGAGATGGAGAGGAGTCTCTTTCATTGCTCTGGCATCAGCGGTTTCAATGCCAAAGGGGTTTTGTTCCGAGTTTTGTTTAGAGATGACGGTACTTTGAGATGTTCTGCATGTAAAATGAGTGGGTGTTTTTATAAAAATATATATCTCAGTGGGCAGGGCTCCTTATGAAGACAAATTGGACTAAATACAGACTGAGGGAATATAAAACAGACCTGTCCAGCTTCCTGACAAGTTGGTGCAAAGATTATACTTTAGGATTGCACACAGGGGCCAGGCAGCAAATACATGGCATCATATTGCACAATGGAGAAAGGCAGGGTTTCCAACAAGAAGATTCAACACAGAAATTACCAACATGACAACGTTTGTATTGCACTTTTCTTTAGCATTGCTGTTTAACTCCAAAGATTTGAAATTTTATAAATTTGTGAGCCCAATCTGATAGACAAGATTGACATGTATTTATTAGTATAATTCAGAGTGTGATGGTTTTTGGAATGGATCTTTGGTATGGATGGATCCTAAACATTTCCTGAGAATTTTCTTCAAATTAAATATTTGTTCTGCCAGCTCTGCAGAGATTAATTCAATGGGCACAACTGTTGGAATACTGGAGAAAGTACCTGGTTCTCATTGATTTTACAAACAGGAAAATGAGATGTGGGCCCAGCTACAGATTTCCACTGGGTACAGAAGAAGCCTGGCAGATATATGAAAAATGAGGCTTCTATTTCAGGATTAGAGTTTTACAAAATGTCTTAAGTGGTGTTATGCATTTGATGTTTTTTACAGTTATAATGTCTGGAAGTCTGGAGTGTTTTATTACTGGGGGTGAAGGTCTTTGAAGGCAAACTGCAAGAGAATGGTTGTGAAATGTGCAAAACTAATGAGCGTGTCTGGTATGTTGCTGATTCGTTTGAAGAGATACTCTATCAGAAAGAAATGCTGCCAACACACATGGCAAGGACTGTGCCTCTTGAACCTTTTGCACCATTTTGAAAAGGCTGGTGAACAAGTCAGCTCCATGGAAGCAGCCAAGCAACCAGGTTTGTGCAGAAACTTAGATAAAGCAGGTCAATGCATGTATTTGCCACAGCTCTGTACTATGTAAATGGATACCACAGTGGTGGGCACATTACAGCTGAGGGATGGATTAGATGGACTCAATGCGTGAGCAGCAGCTGCACAGACTGTTTCCCAGATGTGTCCTAAGCTTTTCTGGGGCTGAGTCAAACAGTTGTGCACATGTGTCCTATTATGCATGGCGTTGTTCTCTCTTTTTATTGACTCCATATTATTTGCTATAAATTCTGATTTTGCAACGATGAATCACTTCTCTGCCTTCTACAATCTCCCTTCCCCATGTAGCAAAACAGATGTAACTTCAGTCAGTGCTTACTGACATCATCCCTATTTGTTTTTATGTTCTGGGATGCCACCCATGAATGTATAACATAAGTTTACAGATAGAGTGCTCAGGTAGAGGTACAGGAGAGTTGCTACTCAATCTTTCCACTGAGCAGAGAGGAGCTGAAGGGAGCCACATTCCCTCAGCAGCCTTAGCCATGTCCAGGCAGAGATAGTGGCCAGGTAATCACGGACCTCAAGGCCTGTCCTGGCATATATTTCTTCTGCATACCACTATGCAGAGATCTGCCAACTCATCCTAACACCCTTATCTGGAAAATATCCCTTCCTTGCTGCTTGTAAGACCTTGGGGAAACTTTCAGCCTGAAAGCTTCTAAATCAACTGAAAAAAATTCAATATAATCAGTTCCATGGATAGCTTCAAAATACAAATGCTACAAATAGAAATGGAGGGTTGGCATTAGATTTCTTTGATTTTTCAGAAGGTGTTTGACTTTCTTGGTGCTGTCCTTTATTCACACAGTTTCTAGTCCTCTCTCTCCATCTGTGGTGCCTCCATGCATATTTACTGCAGCGTGTGCAGAGGTACACAAATTTTATCTTTTTCTTTTTTTAAATCTTCCTCCCAAAGGTAGTTGCCTCAGCAGTATTTTGTTTCATTTGCACAGCAAAGTGATTTTTTCCCCTATGAAAGAAGCAAGAGGTGCTTCTTTCCCATGCTTATCTCTGGTTTATGCCATTTTAGTTATATATAATTGTAGCTTTATTTTAATGTAATTTCGTTTGGTTCTCTGATAATATACATACTGTGCTGGTAACCTTTATGATGATTTTTTCCTGAGGATGCTTAGCCAGTACAGAACTCTGATCTGTCCGCTCAGGATAGTAAAGAAACAGAAACATATATTTCCTACAATAAACTCTTTTTTCTGCTTGCTGCAATTCAGCCTAACCACCTGCTCAACGCACACCAATTATTTTATATTTCGATGCCTTGCTCAGACAGAGTGGTGGACTCTGTGCATTGGGTCCTTTCCAGGTCTATTTGCAATTGTGGATGTCAGTAAATTACCCTGAACCATACGGGATCAGCAGAGAGTTTCTCACTCAACTCCAAAGAGCCTGAAGTCTTTTTGCCTGTTTCTTATCAGACATAGGATATTGGTCTGGACCTCAAAAAGGAAAAGTGTTAATGTGCCATGAGAACTTCATATTGCAAGTCCGTGTGTGCCATTTGTGTGTCATGTTATTTCACAGACCTGAGGCACAGTTTTAAAAATGTCTTGATGGAACATACCTGCCTCTCCCTGACGTGATGGTCGTGCTCCTTGGTCTGAGCACTACCTACTTTGGAAACTAGTGAGTACAGTCCCACTAAAATAATCAGGAATGAACTGACTTATGGTACTTAAAGATCTGCTTGCTCTTATAAATAAATGCAAAAATCAAAATCTGTGTTCCCTGCCTGCATTTGTCAGTTTTCCAGCATACAGTGAAGAACATAAGGACAGATATTGGTAATGCCTGGTTGATCTATTCTTTCTTTGCATATTTATCTGTGTTGTTTCCATGTGTTATGAGACTCTCGGGGGTTTTGACTGATGGCTTTGTCCTCACTTAGTCCAGTGTGACTCCATCAGCTTTCCTGGTACTGAACCAATATACCTGAGCATACCACCAAACGAATATTGGTTCCCATGCTTTGTTACACAGATGTGATGCAGAGCAGAAACAAACTGATCCTGAGGCCAAACATGTGGTATGGATTGTGATTACGAAGGTCAGTAATGAGGAGAGCACCCTTCACTTACTCCAGTGGTTTCTGGTAAATCCTCCTTTTTTCTCCGCTTTAAAAAAAAAATTTTATGAAACACTCCATTCCTCTTCATATCCTAAGCAGTGAACCAATAGCCACACATGTTTCATAGAACTGGTGAAAATTTACACTATCAATCACTTTTTTTGGGGATAGGAGTGTTTTGCCAGACACAAATGTCTCAAGCTCTGCTGCTGCCATGTGCTGCCTAGGCTGCCCCAGCGAGTCTCCCGGCACATTCAGTAAGAGCTGCTGCCTGCAAAAGTGAGGTCTTGGTGCATGTATGAGGTTCTGGATTTTTTTTTTTTTACTTTGACTGTATTTTAAAGCTAACCACAAGCTTTTCCTGTGCAACCTGAACTCTTTGTTTCCAGCATGCCCCAGATCATTTCCGTATCACTCAGGGCTGGGCTGGTGCCTGCAGCCTGGCTTTCCCCTCGGGCCTGCACAGTGCCAGCACAACCTGGGGAGTGAGGTCCCTGCTCCCGGTGTCCCAACCACATGTGGGTCTTCACTGCTACACAGCAAGAGGTTGTCAGAAATTTGACAACAATAGCATAGGCATGTGCTATTTGAGGCTCTAGGACTTGTTGCTTCAAAATGTCACAGAGAGAAAAAATTTAGCAAGATTAAAATTTGGGTTCAGTGTTACATGAAAACAAAGACTACTGAGGAGTAAATAACCAAAAAAATATTTGGAAGGGTTGCAAAATGCCAAGTTTTGAAGATTTAAGCTAGTCACCATTAACTGGCAGAATGTCTCTGAGAGGAACTATTTATCCTGAACAAAGTTTCTTGCAAATGCTCCCAAAATACCGCTGTCAGAGTCAGCCTATAGGGTCCACTTAAGCTGACCACTGGCCTGATTGATTTTTAGGTGGCAAGTCACAGAAAATAAGATTATATCAGAGGTTAGTCCGTGACACATAGCAGTGACAACAACTAACGTGACAGATATGATGTATAATTGCAGCAGAGAAAGCAAAACCATTTAAATGAAAAATAGAACATGTCAACCAAGAAATGACTCAGTCTTTGCAGCATTTTAAGGACAATAGCTCCGACATTCTGCATGCACCCGCTTCACTCATTGTGTGAATAGTTTAAGACACCTTATCTTGTCTCACAATCTCAGGTCAAAAGGAAATCACTCATTAAAGGAAAAAATGGTGAACATGATTTAAGCAGTTTTTAAGGGTGTTGTGCTGTCATCCCTGTGCTTTGGTATCCAGAGAGCAAGCACAAAGTAGATGGATACAAGTCCCTACACTGACACGGTGTTGTTCCTCGCTCTGTTCCCAAGGGACTGACCCACGTGGGGGTGAGAGTTTTTGCTGAGGACACCAGACAGTACCCACTGTAGCCCATGCTGTGGTTGATCACCCTGGCCCCAGACTGAGCCTGCACAGGCTCCCATCAGCTATTGGACAACTGTCAGGTACTGGCCCCTCCATTTGGGCTGGACCAGCTTTAGCCTAGTGACCCAGGGAACTGTTTGTATCCCATTTCTAGTGCTTTGAAACAAAACCCTGCCCTTGCTCAGCTGCCACCGGCACTCCCCCAGTGCTTGCTCAGCAGCCCTACACCCTGCCCTGGTGCTCTCAGGGCACCCTGATCACCAGCTGATTTGCACATTACGGCTGTTGGCTCCTCCATTTGGTGGTCAGCAACATTCAGCATTTTCTGTCCTGGTGACCTCTCCCCCACCAGACCGTAGGGACACAAGTGGAGCTGGGGCCCTGTAAGGATGTTTCCCCAGCAAGGAGCCAGGGAGGCTGCCAGCTGCTCTACCTGGAGCACTCAGCATTGAAGGCACCACCCACACATGGCTGAGGCACCTGCAGCCCCACCAATCAAGGCCTGGTGAAAACACCCTAGCCTTTCATTATCAGCAAGGTGGATCTAGATAAACGCCAAAGAACAGAAGCACGGCAGCTGCTCAAATAGAGAAAATACAATCTGCTTATTGTTACAGCTCTCAGTGACATCACAACAGCTTGGCTGAAATTCAGCTCTTTACTCCAGCCTTCATCTGTGCTGTTGTGTTGTTCTCATTGTATCCATAAAGGTGTTAGATAGATTTTCAAATCTCACTTTTTGGTTTTGACACTTGTAGAGCAGGCGTAGTTTTTCCTGTGCTTAAGTTTTCCATGGAGCTATGACACAGCTCAAGGAAGTTAATGATGCTTATTTTGGAGATCTGGGTCTCCCCAATTCAGTCACATTGGTTGGTGTTATGTAGCCTTGCTGTAGCTGATGTATGTAGCAAGCTATTTCTTTACTGTGAAAGAATCTGTCCTCTTTTAGGCTTAGGTGGAAGTTTTAACAGCCATTTAACTCTGCACTTAAGGAATGAGAGATCTCACTTTAGTGGGAAAAACCTCTTTTCACAATTTCACTCTAATGTACTTATTCACATCAATTTTTAAGATTATCTGAGCTGTCTTACCTATATTACTATGGCACAGTACTTACTACTTGATTTAAAAAAAAAGAGAGAGAGAGAACAGATAAAGAAAAATGTTTTTTCTGTCTTCCTGCTTTTAGTAATCTCTTCCCACAGTGTACTTGTGACTCTTACTATTGCACTCTCTGTTTAGCAGCTCAGTAGACAGAGTACAGAAGTCTGCTGAGTTAGGTAAGTGTACAGTTATTTTTAACTGAGTTGAACATTACATGTTCATATGGCACGTTGTGCAACAGATATACACTGGTGTCATGACATTCTGTCCAGACACTTGTCCTAAATTTAGCTCTGAAGTTAACCTGAGATGTAGGGCAAATAATTAAATGTCAGTCCTGCGACTCAAACCTGTTGCTTTGTGATTTGAACTTAAAGGAGGCATAAACCTCTGCTCCTCTCTCTTGCATGCTCAGTCAGTGCAGGAGAAGGAAACTTTCTCCACGGCAATATAAAGGACAGTTCATTTGACCAGGGCTTCAGATACTGTATTTATTACACACGAATTTGACAGCACACAAAGCCAGCACTGGGTAAATAGAGGTGATGGTGCAGTGCCCTTTGGCACAGTCTGTTCTGCAGCTTCCGCTGCTCTCGTCTGCACAGCAGCCGACCACGTCCCAGGCCTGGCCACCTCGTCAGGGGAGCGGGCCAGTGTAGCATGGCAGGATCAATGTGGATGGCAACATGTCCCCCTGCTTTGAGTTTCTGAGCCCCATGTCAGCAAATCCACTTCCAGTCGGATTGGTCGGAAGCAACCTCCAGCATCCATCCCAGCCAGGTGGAGTCCGTCTCTCCAAAGCCCAGCCCACCCCCGTGTCCCCCGGGGCTGTGCACAGGAGGCCCCTGCTCTGCCCTGCTGCTCCACTGGCACCTGCCTTAAGTTCACTCCAAGCATTTAGGGCATTGTAACTCCTTGAACTTCGTTGTGGTAAGAGCTATGGACATTTCTGCAAGCTGCTGAATGTAGGTAGGGACACCTTTTGTTTTTCGAGGTCTGTTTATCTGTGTCAAAAGTAAAGCAAAGACAGATCCATATGTACACAGCCTTTCACGTAACTGTGGGAAGGAGAGCAATGCAATAGGTCTTATTGCATATAGCAGGCACAACAGTCAGAAAAAATTCAATCTGAAAGGAATTTGAGGGTACCAGAGAAAAGCTTCAAGAGAGACTTTGTTCATAAACTATTCTAAGGGACTGAATGGAGAAGTAAACAGCCATTGGATATTTTCAAGGACTGCTTTAAAAAACTGTGAAAAAGTTGTCTTCCATAAAGATTGATTTCATCTTTCCATCAATTTGCAGTCACTGTTCTTCCCAGGACCTTTGCTATGCACAGCAGCTTGTGTCTCAGATTGCCATTCTCCTCCTCCTGCTCCCCTGCAAGAGCCTCAGAGCACTGGGGTTGCAGCAATATCTCTGAATTTTGTGGATTTTGTAAAGGTCAAGGTAAAGGCAAGTCTTTCATTAGATTTCTTAGTAACATACATTATAACATAAGGTAAATGTTATTTGCACAGCAAAGAGAACTAAATGATAACATTTATGATTTCCCTCTTCCTCCAAGGGACATGTATTTGTTTATATAGTCTTTGGATTGTGTTCACCTCATATTAGCTTTTCTTGTTCCCTCTGACTGATTCTTCTTTCAGTTTGAGTCAGTGGATGTGACCTTATGGTGACATTTGCAGAGAGGCATTGACTGTAGTAGCTGCATGCTCCTACAAAGCTCACTGGCAGGGCTGAGTCATCAGATACCTGAAATGGCTCTTAGGACCCTGGATACTGGGTGTTCCCCTTTGTGCTCATGTCACACGTCCAGAGGAGTGAGGACTTCGTTTTGATTGTGTCTGTAAGGAAAAAATATTTTATGAGGAGCCACTGTGCAGAGGTGGAAGCCGTACACTGAGCCAAAGTCCACCCTGACTCGGAGTGTGTGTCAGCAGATGTTGAAATGGGATAAATTCCTCCTGCAAGGGGAATTATATCCTTGGTAGAGTGATTTCAAAACAGCTACATCTTTCCAGCAAAGAAGTATTTAGGCAGCAAAGTTAGCAAGGAATAATGTATATCACATACATTACCCCTGGGCATTTGTGACATCCTTCACCTTTTCCCATACAAGTGCCTCTGGCTCCTTGCCTCTCTCAGGGTGCTGTGGCCAAAGCAATCATTAGTTCTTGCAAAGGAAATTGAAACCATATTCCCATGTAGTAGATTCTATATTCTTGGTATTTGAACATGGGTTGTGCAGCAGGAGACACAGGAGAGTTGCTTGTGGTTCTGGTATTTGTGTTTAATCTTTGGGAGTGTCTGATGGAGGCACGGCATGGCAACACTGAATGCAAAGCTGTGCTCACTGGAATATGATGGTACGGGATGTGTACTCCAGCTCCATGCTCTCAGTGAAATATGCCACTCAAAATATCTTACTGTCTTTCTGCAATAAAGAAGTTCAGACCAGATCTAAGTAACAAGACAAAAGTTTCAGGTGCACAAAGAGATATGCTCTTCTGAGGCGAAGTATTTTGAGGATTTTCTGTACAGGACCAGTTTGTGTCAAAACTAATCTTTATATTTTCTTGCTTTCAGAACAGCCATACATGTGCCCAGTGTTTGGATGCAGTAGAGTTAGTCACCACTGGTAGACACAGGCTGTGGAATACAGTTTGTGCTAATGTCCATCCTCACCTGCATTTCATGACGTGACGGCACATCTGTGGCAGCTCTGGCACAGAACGAGTCAGTAACAAGCTCATTGGTCTCCTGGGATGCACAAATGAACTTTGTTTTTCCCTTCAGCCTCAGCTGCCAGATTCAGCTCTGTAGCTTGGTAGAGCTGAAGGGTTCAGTAGAGATGAACAACTGCTTAATTCAACTAATGGAAGTAGAGACAAAGGAAAGAAATTTTAAATGTGCTTTCATAACCTGACTTGTGCTGCCTATTTTGAGGAAATATGAAGAATAAAGCAATCTTGCTGTTCATTTTGCCATTTATTTTCACATATTAATCCTTCTCCTCTTCTCCCAGATTCAAATCTCTTTTACTGTGCCCTGTTTGTGAGACCCTAGCTGACTACCCCATCAGCATGAGCTGGTCATTTCCACTACTTCTATTTGGAGAAAGCAAATGGATCTAATATTAAGTGTCTGAGTTTGAAGTTTGTCCCAGAAAATAGTGTAAATTTACATATTTATTTTTGCAGGTGACATTTGTATTCTATTAGAATGTCTCAGGGTTCAGTTGAAAATGCAGATCTGTAACTTTGCATGCTCCAGGGAAAATACTAGCCAATCTGAGGCAATGCTAATAAATCATGATTGTTATTATTATGCTTTGGATGAGTTGTAATAAAGCCACAATATTGTTTTATTGGGAAAAAAAATCAACCCCCAAATGTATGATTTCATTTCTGTATGGTATTATTTCTGTAATTAAAATTCAAACTTCTATGAGGCCTTCCTCTGAGGATTTCACAGATACTAATTAAATAAGGTTTTATTCGGCAATCTCTATCCATATGAGTAGTCCTGTTGGCTTCCCATCTGCAAGGAATTTTGGACTGTTCTCTGAAGTGAATGCATTTGATTATTTCCACTTCACTAATGTAGAAAATGATACACAGAGGAGTTACATGATTTACTCAAGACAAAAGGGAGAGTTAATGGTATCTGAAAATAGATCTGAAGCAGAGTCCTGTGCTTTTATTGGAAAGTGGTGCATCAGCATTTATAGCAGCTTCAAATACAACAGGGGTGCACAGAGCTTTGCAAGGAAGCCCAGGATCGTGGGAGGGAAGGGAATTGCAGTGTGCTTGCTGTGAAAGGCACTGGGAACCACCTGCAATGTTCACAGCCAACGGGACCTTGAGCCCCGGTGTCTGTGCCGTAATCAAACAGCCCGTTCTGGAAGACTCAGACACCCTCGCCTTTGAGAGGCACGAATCTGCCTCACAGTATCCGCAGTTTTTCTTGAGTTCAGTGATCAGGGGTGAGAGATTTCCAAAAAGCAAGCAGAAGGGTTACATGTGGGGGATACTCTTGGTTTTAAGCCAAGGCTAGTTACAATCTTGAAATAGTATCGGGGGAAAAAAGTGCTGGGTGTTGTTTAAAAGTCACAGAGGGTTGGCTGACATCTTGTCAAGGGCGTAAGAGTTTCACACACTCGTGGTAATGACATCCAGGGCCCCTCTGTCTGTCACACTAACTGCTGAATGCCCTTAACTTTGGACAAAACAGCAGTCCTAGCACAGTTGTGAGGAGCAGACAGTTTTTCAGACAGCAGGGAAGGGAGATGTGTCATGTACTCGCTATCACATCATGCTGGAGCAAGATGGATTGAGGAGCAAGCATGGAGAGGGAATGATGCTGGTCCTGAAAGACTCTAAAAACTAAGCACATGAGTTGGAAGGAATCACGTATTAGTGGATTATATGGTCTTGCTACATCTTTCCCTTCAAGATTGTTCTTGCTGAGCCTTTGAAGGGGGTGTTCATGCACCGACAGGGTGCGAAGAGCGAGCCTGAGGCTCTACAAGGTGCTCAGAAAGGACTGCAGACCCATGGCAATCTAGGCTTTATTCTCCATATATGCAGTGCTTTGCCATGGGAATCAGTGAAACAGGAGCTGAAGGAAAAAGCATAGGCATCATTTTGATATTGTATTATAGTTTCCCCTCATTTATTTCATTAGCTGGACAAACGCATGGAAACCTTCCCACACTGAGTGTTATTATCCCCATGTTCCAGATGATCCAAGTGTCAGTTCTCCAATATGTGCCTGACTCTTTTCTTCTAGCTCATCCCTGGATCAGTACTATCTCCTCCTTGGCCAGTTTGCCCTCTTTCAGATGTGGGAAGATGGGTACCACTTCACATGTATGGCCTTGAGGAGCCTCAGAGAGGGTCTGTTGTTCACACTGAGGTTGTGCAAGAACAGTTCTTTTCCACTAGTAAGCTCTTACAAATATTATTTGGAACAGGTTCACAACTGCTGTTGTCATCTTTTGGAATCCTGAAGTCTCCAACTTGCAGCCGTAAAAATGTATGAACAACTCTGAAACATCAGTAAATACTCATGTAATGTTTGGCTGTTTTGTTTAACAAGCATCAGCTAAAAGAAAAGTAAATTGAGCTCTCTTCTCCCCAAGTAAATAAAACTCTCCAGGAGAGCATATTTTACTTCAAAATTATATGGAATTTTTTTTTCTTCTTTAGGTTTCAGAAACATGTCCATATATGGCCTACTTGTCAGGGACAATAAATAATGATGTAATAGAAAGGTCAACTTTGTGTCATTTAGCTACAGGATGCTTGCTGAAGTGAAGTTCTTCAGATAATGCAACAAAGAAGAACTTTAGGATTTGTACAAGTTTCTGCCATGCATCTTCAAACAGGAAATCTGAGATTCAGAACAACTTATATTTTGGCTTGTATTCGCTGATCATGGGGTGATCCAGAAATAAACTCCAGGCTTCAAAGCGAGAGTGTTTCAAAGCTGTCCTGCAGTTGATCGAAACATCCAGGCAAAGCAGAGAGACAAATACCAGCGACGATTTTCTGAAATAAGACTTAACCAAGGAGATAACCCATTTCAACAGTATTATTACCCTTTTATTTCAGAACAAAAAGGTAATACAAATGTGCATGTTTTGAACTTATTTAGTATTTTCAATCTCTCAGTTCATTATGTCTATGCAAATATTTATTCCTACAGCAGTTTGTAACCTAATACCCTAACACAGTCTTGGGAGCTTTGTGTTTTGCTTTTGTTTGTTTTGGTCTTTGGGTTTTTTTCAAATACACCATAAAACACTGTCTGGTGTTAAGCAGAACAGGAGCTCTGTCATTTCCTTATTTTTCTTTTACTTGCAGGTGGTGCTTGTATCTTAATCCCTAGAATATCTTGCTCAGAAATCAATGCTGTAGCTACAACATGCTAAGGTAGAATGTAGCGTTCAAGGCACAGTGTGAAGGAGAAAAATTACATCAGCAAATTATTTCTTTAATTTCTAGTTGCTTTGAAATTAAGCTAATATTGCACTGATTGCTGTGTGAATTCATGTGTTCTGAGAAGAAATAAAAGCTTGCAGGTGTATGATTTCCAGTAAACAATTTGCGCAGAATCATGATTTGATGGCATCAGAGCACTTGCCAGGCTGATAGGTGACCTGTTGTGACAGCTGGAGCTGAACAAGGGGATTTGTTTGCTCCAAGGATTCCTTCGGGAAGCCTGGCTTTGCTCCTTCAGCACTGGGCTAGAACTTGAGTGGTTTGCATAAGCTGTCACTACAAAGAATCCTTGCCTGTTGCCACAGACGGACAGCATAAGGTGTCATTTTTCTGATGTCTCAGCTCTGGCAGATCTGATGGGCACTGAAATCTTTCTGTTTTAAAAAAATCATTTGCTTCCCTGTAGTAGTTATCCAGTATAATATCCTTGGAAAACTGCAAAGATTTATCTGGAAACTGGCCTAAAATGCAGCAAAAATGTGAGTGTTGTACGTGCTGCAAGTTGGTCTGATTTCCATTGCCCACAGAGGATCTGTCCTTAAAGGTGCCACAGTGAGAACTGACGTGGAAGCTTAGTTTGCTGTGAAGGCATCCAGCCGTGTTTGCCTTCCCCCATGTGTGCTTCTGCTGCTTTCAGAAGTAAAGACAAATGGAAAGGCAGATGGAAAGGCAAATGGACAAATGGAAAGGCAAATGGGCAAATGGGAAGGCAAAGTAAAGACGTGGAAAGGCAAATGGATCTGCAGAAGCTTGGGCTCAACCATTCCTTGCAAAAAGCAAAATGATGAAGCTGCTCCTCTTCTCTCTCCTTTACAGCCTCCAAAGACTTGGTTATGTTTTTAGAAATGTGGCTTATTGCACCCTGAGCCATAAATAACAAGGTTCTGTATTGAGTTACAAGCTGAGTGGGATAAACTCAGCGCAAAGGCAGGCAAAGTCTGGCTCTGTTCCCTTAATGACCTTGTCACTCACCTGCCATCCTCCTCTGCCAGAAATAAGTAATTCTGCTAATTCTGCTGCCTGCGATCTATTGAGGGGGGACAGGCAGCCTCGATAAGCTTTTCTTTAAGGAAGTGCTATCAGTGGGGACCAGTTGTTTCAGATGCTACTGGTATTAAATTGCACAGTTCTGCATGTTCAAAGCCAGCTGTAATCCTTGGTCATTTATGTTGCATCAGGGATCAGAGGCCCATTCTCCTAAACACTGAATGTTGACAGAGCTTGTAGTCCAAGCATAATTGCAACCTAATTGTGCTTGTCTCTGGCTTTTGCTATCACGTAGGTGATTACTAGTAGTCCCTCTAGAGAGTAGTACCTTTGGTTTCAGGGATCTTCCAGGTACAGCTGCTCATCAACACAGGGTAAAGGCCTGCAGCATGGCCCTGGCACAAGCATTTTATTTCCAACCTTACCTTCTGGTTGCTGGATACAGCTAAGTTACCTCTGTATGGCACAGG
This sequence comes from Atrichornis clamosus, assembly GCA_013400975.1. Taxonomy (NCBI): domain Eukaryota; kingdom Metazoa; phylum Chordata; class Aves; order Passeriformes; family Menuridae; genus Atrichornis; species Atrichornis clamosus. The sequence goes on from WBMZ01012721.1 coordinate 33,185, forward strand.
CCTGATTCCTACATCTAAATTAACAAACTCTCACTGAAATCAGGATGGCAAAATTAAAATCAGGATCAGACTCTATGTGGAAATGGTGGTAAGTCTAGATTCTAGAAGACCTTGTCAGAGCTACTAAATGGCAGCACAGACAGCAGAATCCCAAGACACGTCTCTGCCAAGAGAGATCACTAGTGAGCCATCCAGACCCGAAGGCAAAGCACTCCCTAAGGAATAAAAAGGGCACTATACCCACAGCTTTAAAAATCAGGTTCTGCTGTCCCAGTAGATACAATGCTGTGTGCTACCCACACATAAGGATGGGCGCTTGGTCTGCAGGGTACAGCCAAATGTTAAAACATCTCCCCAAAATCTGAAGTTAGGGTAAACAGTAAACCCAGCATTTAATTTACAAATCTGATTCCAATACTTCAAACCTACTGTAATCCGGCTTAGAGCAAGCAAATAGATTCAAGCTGCATTTAGAAAGACCAATTTGGTCAGATCTTACTAATCCAAACTGGTTCAAACATTTCTAGCAACAAAGGTTGATTTTTTTTTCACACCTTCATTACAGAAGGTGGGAAATGTTAGCTTATAGCACGTTAGCCTCATGGGCTTTCATAAGGCTGTGGTTGGCAGTTCACTGATGGCCTCAGATGGTGTCAGCTGAGCCGGGGCAGTGCCAGGTGATGCCACTGAGCTCAGCCTCAGGGAAAGGAGGGTAACCCGAATCAGGCTGTGGTGCATTAGCCTCCAGCCAAGGGCATGTGCTCTGCCTGTCATCACAGCTCAGCTGGCTCTCTGTGACTTCTTACAGATGCAACTCAGACCAGTGCCCCTGTCCTGTGGTGCTGCAGCCTCAAAGAAAAGCATCCTCAGATGCAAGGGGAAGGTGGTGGCTCTGCTCTGCTCCACTGTGCCTGGGGCCATCACACAGGGAGCTGCAGGGAAGAAGGCGTGTGTCCTGCCTCCTGCCAAACTCAGTGGTACCATACAGGCACACACACACTTGTCTGAGCAAGTGGAGACAGGCTGGGGGGATGCAAGAACAGCTTCAAGCCCTACTAGAACAGCCTCTGCAGGGGTTCAGGGCAGCCGAGGCTGTCCCTGGCTCTCAGAAAGGGCCCAAAAGCTCCTGCACCCCAGGATGTGACCCCCACACCTTCCTCGTGTTTGTGCAGTGCGATAAGCAGAACTGAAACCTTTCTCTATTTTGAGCCCTACGAAGTTTCTCCTTGCAGGATGAGTCAGTGGTGGGAGCTGCAGCCAACACTGTTGTTTCTGCACTCTGTGGAACTCCTGTCAAAATATTTAGCTTAGTGAGGCTCACCAACATCAGGAGAGGATCTCCCTTTGCTCTGTGAGTTGGTTGGACCCAGTTAGCCCCTACAAAGGATAACAGGATGAAATAGGAGTGATCCCCACAAACTTAAAATCTTCACTTTTGCTCCCTGTTCCATAAGAAGGTGTGAAACAAAAGGAGGGCGGGAAGATGTTCAGAAACAACCTTTATACCTAGACCCATTTGGGATGTAGTGAAGTAGCATAAGTTAGCTCCTTTGTGCCAAGCTGTGGAGTCGTGTTGGCAGTGGTCTCCCGTACACTCCTTAAAGCCCTGGCTGCCACAGGAGGCACTGCAAAACCCTTCTCAGAAGCACAGTGAGGATGGATTCACTGCCCTAAGGATGCCGACAATGGGACTGGGGAGGATACAGAGGAGGGATCTGTGTCCCAGGCTGCACTGATGCAGGTTGCCCTCAAAGAGGAGCAGTTTCATTGCCACTCTTGCCTTCTCCAAAGATTCATTGTGCATCACCTCATTAGGAGCTTAAGATCAGATCCTGCCCTCTCCACTGATGGCTTTGTTTAGGTTTGTGAGTCACCACTGGGGCCAGGTCCCTACATTTAGGCACTGCAGTGCTGGATGCTGCAGACAAGCCTTCTGACTCCAGCCCGTGGATTTCACACACCTGCAGCTCACCAGTTACTACGTGAGTTCCTAGGCAGAGCGACTCTGTAAGTACTGCCCAGCATGACAGGGGCTGAGCAAGCCAAACAGCAGCAAAAGCTGCTGGAAAATGAAACTGTGTCATGATTCTGAGCCAGACACTCGCTGGAGAGCAGCCACGGGCAGGTACCGCAGCAGCTGGGGCACAGGGAGCTATCAGCAGTGTGATGCCTGGGCTGGGATCTTTGGGACAGCAACGGTCATGGCAGAGCTGAGGCACCCACTGGAGAAGGGAAGCAACAGCAGCCAGAGAGACCTGGCTGAAAATAAAGAAAATTTAAAAAGAGAGAAGAAATATTAAAATAGGGTTGCATTATTTACAGCAATTGAAGGCTTTATTTTGGCATTTTTCATGGCTGTAAAATATATCCTTTGTTGTTAAAGGTCATAATGTCAATCTGAAATCTGCCGGGCTTCCCTTTACCCTGAAGTTTTCACACTTCTTCTGGGGTGGGCTTGGAGCCTGAGGTGGCTGTTGATACGGGAGATATCACCATGTCTGAAATGAAAAGCTTAAATCCTAGATTTTAAGTTACTTATGGCTTGATTCAAGCTCTTGTAATTTCTTCGAACTGTGTTTGGGGAGCTGCCATTTCCTTCAGGTCAGGGTCGTCTCTCGGCCATGCACACAGCAGCAAGGGCTGCTACAGAAGGGCACTGTCCTGCTGTGAGGCTTGTAGCATGCTGGAGCCCTCTGCCATCCAAGGAGGTGCGAGTGCCCAGGAAGCCAGGCCTCCCCGGGCATCCGGTGAGCCGGGGCCAGAGCCCAGCCTGCTGCAGAGAGCAGCTGCACAGGGAAGGGGAGCTGGCAGCTCCCCTGAGGCTCCTGCTGGGGCAGGCCCTGAGCGGTGGAAGGCTGGGTGGTTCTGCTGTCCTCCTGCACTTGGCTCTGCCGGCTGGCCCAGATCAGCAGCACCTGACCCTGGGCGGAGCAGGGCTGTGTGGAGCTGGAGACCAACCCTGCTGTGGCATTACTGGGACAGGGACTGGCAGCCACACGGTGGGGGCAGGCAGCTTTTTCAGCAATCCCACCAGAGCACTCAGCCAGCCCCTCATCTCTGCACCTGGGGGACATGCCTCCAGAGTCCTCTCCTGCTGGGCCCCTGTCCTCCCCTGTCATGTCATGGCCATGTCCTCCTGAGCAGCTTGTTCCCACTACTCCTCATCCCAGTGCTCTCCATTATTTTACACAGTTCTTGCTCAGTGCTTATGAAGTCAAACCTATTCTGCGTTGGCTGTCATCTTCTTAAAATAAGCAAGCTTCTCCACCTCCTCCAATAAAATAAAGCCTTGGCTCTTGAATACTGATGGCCAGAGTGCTCTCTGACATCTGACTGACATCCTGCTAGAGCATGGCATCACTGCTTCACTATCACTGCTGGAAATTCTGCCTTATTTTGGATTGTCTTTGCATTTTAGAGTCCATGCTGCAGTGATTGTTCACAGTCATTCTGTGATTGCTGAGTGTGCCCAAAGTTTCCCTCTTCTCTCATTTCCATCTCACTCATGACCTTGAACTTTGTTCTGTGAAAAAGCAAAAAATCAGAACTGAAACAGAGTGGTGTGGTGTTGCTCTGCTCACTGCGAGTCACTTCAAAGCATAGCTTTGCATGTTGCTCAAGAGATCTCCAGATAACATGGAAAAAATTACAAAGCCGTTTTGCACTTCATGGTGTAGGACCTGTCCTTGCAGAAAACCAGCAAACAGACAAACCTCTTAACTTAATTTCCTGCAATTAAAGCAAGTAAAAAAACCAATTTAAAAAAATCTATAGGTCTTCTCCTAAATAAAAGTTTAAAATATATCTCCTCAATCTTATGCGGATTTCCTTTACCTATTTTTCTCCTGAGATGTGGTAACCAGAATAAGTAGATAAAAGCCTGCCTTGCTTGCAGCAACTCTTTTTTAAACAGCAGCTAAACCAGTTATTTCTGGGTAATAGAAAGGAGTTAGTTCATTAAGTTCACATGCAGATTTTAGCTGATAACATTCTCTCCCTGGTGAAGGATTTCTGAAGGGTTTTCTGGTCAGTCTAATTAAGAGGCAGAGCTAAACGAAAGCACAAGATAGTTGAGGGGTTTTTTTCATTTTCCAGATTTTAATGATCACAATTTCCTTTTACAGGAAAGCAAAGAATTTTTAAAATGGCTACAACGGCAGCAAATACTCAAAGACAAACGATAGGCTGCGAGGAGTACAGTCTGTACAGTAGCCTGAGTGAAGACGAGCTGATAAAGATGGCCATCCAGCAGAGCCTGGAAGAGGACCCGGCGGGCCAGCCGGCGGCCCACAGCCTGCAGAAGTCGCTGGTGGCCCGTGCTGGCGAGGGGGCCACCCCCAGCCGCGCCAGCCCCCACAACCCCCCCTACCGCATCTACCCCTGGCACAGGTAAGCGAGCGCCAGCCCCCACAACCCCCCCTACCGCATCTACCCCTGGCACAGGTAAGCGAGCGCCAGTCCCCACAACCCCCCCTACCGCATCTACCCCTGGCACAGGTAAGCGAGCGCCAG